>JASFDD010000103.1:0-65075 GCA_036937055.1 Nidula microcarpa | reverse complement strand
TATAAGATAGTAAGACCTTATTGGTAATGTCACACTTTTAGCTGGGTTTCAACTATCTCTGGAAATATCTTGGACATCAAATTTTCATGATGGCCACATCACCTCTTCAATGACAATAACATATCCTTGTTATATTACCACCCTTGAATCAGATTAACACAGCTTACACTGTCACACACTGCCAATACAAGGGTTGCAGGAAGATTGTGAGTCAGTCAATAGGCCTCCATAGAGATTGTAAGTTAATGCAAAATATACAGGCACCTGTGAGTCAGTATCAGGTTTATTAAAAGATTTTAAGGTAGCATATGGTATTTATTGGAAGTGTGAGTCAACCATATATGACAAATGTAGCATTGACTGCAAGCCAATTGCAAGCTCAGAATAGTTTTGTAGATGTTACTGCCTCCCAAGCTGAGGTAATACTTACCATTATCTTGTTCAGTATTCAACATGATATCTACTGCATTATGTTACCTCCCTAGTTTGATGCTAGATCTCCATTTACACAGCAGACATTAAGGGAAAATTAGTAAGCATAAATAAGGCTGTTAGGATATAAGTATTACTCAATTACTCAAATTTTGGAAGTAATACAGCACTTACACATGGTGCTGCACCACTGAGTACCTTATATAGGATGGCACTCTCTTGCAATTGGTTGAAGGCTTTATGTCCAAGGAGGAGGGAAGGGGGTGGTATTTCATTGTCTGAGTAAACAGCAATGGTAAGAGCAAGGGGGGTGATGTTTTGCAGGCCAAGCAAATGGGGGTGGTAAGCACAGCCTCCTGCAGCCTCTTGTTTGGAAATGCTGAATAACAGAAAAGATCAACATTCATATAAGAGCACCATTAGGTTTTAGAAACAAACAAACCCTCCAAAGTCTGACTTGGTAGTTCTGAATGTCCCAGCCACTAACACCTTGCATCAAGCACATGTACAACAAGCTTCAACAGGAGAAGAATGTTGCCACACCTACAAAGAAGAAAAAGAACAAGTAAGTGACACATCATCTTTGAGATTGCAATCATTAGATCTGGATACTGCTGAGGTTGCAGAGATGGATATGATCAAGTTTGCTGAGAAATGGAAGAGGAGGTCATCATGATCAAGGAAGTCTGTTCTGTGGTTGTATGGCAATGGCTTCTACTTATGTAATCTGTTTGTGCTCCCAGGTGCTGACATTGCCACACTGCTTTCCTCTTGCTTGTTGATCTTGTCCCTGGTCTACAGAATAAGCTGGATAATGGCTCTTCAGACATTCAGGACCTCCATGGTTTCCTCACTCTGGTATGTTGCTAGCTTAAAATTTTAGAATTTTTGCTGAAGGCTAGATCTAGCTGCAGGAAGGGGCCAATGATGTTTATGCCACCAACTCACACAAGGCCTGAGCAATTCTTGTGACATGGATAAATAGCAAATAATACATATTTTATTACAATAGATAGATCATTTCAATTTGCAATCAGAATTGTTTTCAGAAACCTAGGATGATGATCACAGTGAAATTTCAATTTTGGTTTAGATTTTGTTGACACTGTAGCATCCATATAAGATGATATGCAAATTGTGCTAGTATCTCATATTTTGTCAATAGCATGACACCAATTCATTATTATATTCAGTATGCAAGCACTTGCTGAGATTGCAGCACTCTTACAAGTCATTGTCATAACATATAAGGTGATACTTGCTTGTAATATACTACCACATTGAAGAATTCTCACAAATGACTGCAGGGATTGTGAAAGTGAAGAGCAATCTTGATGTCTCTTGAGACAGTACAATTTGTGATGAAATCTCGTGTCAGGTTGTACTGTTCGCGGTGGATCACACTGGATTGTGGCCACTGTGATGGCTTGTAGGATTCTTCCTAATTTAGTGATGTAGAGAATCAGGCCACAGGAATGCTCAGCGGCACGCCAGTGGCCGATTCCGGTCAAGCAGACCTATTTCGGCAAATGCCGACGTTGGCCCGGCTAAGGGTTCTCTTCATCCTCGCACAAAACGACGAACATTGCTGAGCACTGAACAATTGTCATTTCTCATATTTTTCACAAGAAGCGGAGATATCTATATGAAATGTCAAACACGATCTGAAGCCCTTCTGACCTCACCTTCTCCCCTCTTCCACCACAGTGGAAAGCTACATCGCGCCCTTCACCTTGCTAATGAGGGCTGCTCCCTGTCGTCGGTCGACGTATGCGAAATCTTCGCTCTCATAGCTTTTCCACAGATATGCAAGTATGATTTTCTTTCTATGTTACTCGTTTTACTCATATGCGTGCGCCCTGGACCACACTTCAGGCATGAATATTTGAATCCTCGTGCATTGTCGCGCTTCTCTGCACCATCGGTCCGGCAGGAGTCCTCTGGGCTCAACCATGAAGTGCTTGTAAAAGTTGTAACTGCCTAACTGCAGTCCTTTCCGACACGATTGTCGCGTTCCAGGATTCATTAAGTGCCACACCTCTTCATCTTTCTTAACCGAAACTTACAATGTCAGGCAGTGAACGTGTGCTTGGGATGACGTGCACAGATTCTTAGGGCGCCGAGCGCTTGCTCCTGGCCGCTCAACGGCGCCATCTCGAGCTTAAACCCCGAACTACCCGTCTTAGCCACATACAGATTCGGTAAGTATATGCCTCAATTCTGTAAGAATTTCACCTAGCACTTGTGAAATCATAGGATTATTCGATACATTGCTTGGCTATAGCATGTGCTTTCTGCTACAGCGTCCAACGGATTAGTGTAATGTCGACGCTACTTGCCCTCCCTCCGATCTCCGAATCGCAGCCCTTCATGCTTCACTCATCTCGCATTGGCTCTGGCACGTCGTTCACCCCCCCCCCGTCACTGGTGGCTAGCAATTGGTCGTCGAGCACCCACACCTCTCCGCTCCTGCTTCATCTGAAGATTTAAGCAGTCCTTGGCCAGACGAAGTCCGCACATCGAGCGAGGCGTGGGACTTCGCAATTCAGCTGCGCTTTGACCCGTCTTGAAGTCGAGCCCTATGTCAAACTATACGCTAATGCGTCGATATCCCGTTCTTCAACACATCGACTGTTGAGCATGCCGACCCAATCATTTCACGACGGATACACACACTCCCAGTCCTGCTGCACTTCCCACTTGCATGCGGAGGCCTCGTCGACCTCCCGGAGTTTACAACCATAATCCCGCTCCTCGAGCCGATTTTTCCAAGGCAACAACGCCAACATCCCGCGGCGTGTATTCAAACTCCCGTAAAGCATCCTCCACTCACCCAGCTGCACAAACTGGACTCGCGCTCGCCATTCCCTGGCGGATCTCCACTCTAGTCTAGATCCTTCTGGACCTCATTCCTTCCTGACTGTCCTTGAAAAGCCTGAGTCTCTCGCTGGAAACCACGGTGCTGGAGTGCATGCAGCTACTTGCGTTGGTGATACACCTTGTTCCCCTCCTTGGTGGTTGAGAACTAAGTTATGCTGGAGAGCAATGGTCCGTGGCGGTTGGACAATACTGAAAATATTGCAGGCTATTAGAGAGGAAGACGATAGAACTCGCGGGAGGCGTTATGATGCTCTAGCAATGGACTATGTGGAGCATCTCTTTTGAGAGGCCTACACTTGATTAGGAATTACAACTCATTATTCCTTGTATCGTGTAATTTACAGTAATTTATATTATGAACCCCTAATAGTGAGTTATGGGCCGGCGAGCAGAACGACTGAGGCTGGCAATTATTCGTATGTTACTCATTCCCAGTCCTCCCACTCGTTCCACTCACGCGCGTACAACGCCTCGTCGAGCTCCTCTCGCTCCTCGAGCGACTCATACTCCCGTTCCTCGAGTTCATAATCCCGCTCCTCGAGAACCTCGTACCCGAGCTCCCGGCTCTCAAAGTCCGCCCACTCCAGCCCCTCCCGTGCCATGAGCTCTTCCTCACGGCGGAGCACCGCGTCGAGGGCCGCACCGGCCGCACCGCCTGCAAAATCGTGTCAACAAGCGTTCCACAAAGCACCCCATACCCAAGTGCAAGAAACTTACTCAGCGGATTCCTAATCTTATCCATAATCCCCATCCCCTTCTGCAAGCTCCCCGGCAGATCCGCATGTATCGCATTAGACGCGGCGTTTGTGCCCATGCTCGCCGCCTTCAGCGCCTTGCTTGCGATCTTCCCTACGCCAGGGATGAAGTTGGCGGCTTTGGCCGCGACGGATTGCGCAGTGGAGAGGATTTTGAGCCCGAATTTGGCGACCATGGGGGCGTTTTTCTTGACGAAGTTGGCCGCTAAGAAGAGGGGGAGGAATAAGTATAGGGGGAAGGGAAGGAGGGGGCGGAAGGGGACATACCGGTTTTGACGCCGCTCGCGACTTTCTTAGCGGCTGTGACGACGCCTTTGCCGACTTTCTGGGCCACTAGATCGTATAAACAAGGTCAGCCAAGACGAAGTACAGAAGGGGAGGGGGTGACGCACCATTCTTCACGCCATTGCCGACTTTCTGGGCTACGTTCTTCACGCCACTGGCAACTTTCTGAGCGGCATTCTTCACGCCGTTGCCGACCTTCTGCGCTACATTCTTCACGCCACTGGCGACTTTCTGCGCGGCATTTTTCACGCCGTTGCCGACCTTCTGTACGACTAACGGAGCGGGATCAGCGTGTGTAAGGAGAGGGCGTTATCATGGAATATAAACGTACCATTCTTAACACCGCTCGCTACTTTCTGCGCGGCTATACGACGAAGATAAGGCTCAATCCACAATCTTGATCCTGGTGACAGGAAAAAATAACTCACCGCCCTTGATTGCGCCTCCGACTTTCTGGGCAACTGCAGGTGAAACATGTTAGTGTGAGCTAGGATTCTGGGAGCGCCGCAGATGCGTATCACGCACCGTTCTTGATCCCATTGCCTAATTTCTGTTCAAGGGATCAAAGGGATAGGTTAGCACAGGAAGGATCAAGGAATGATGAGGACCGCACCTTGAAGGCATCACCGATCTTGCTGAAGATGCTTCGCCGAGATACGACGGGTTCGGGATCGGTGGATTTAGATGCAGAGGAGGCGAGTACGTGCTGGGTTATCAAGCAGCGATGATGAGCTACTTGGAGCGGGGGAGGAAGAGGCGGACTCACTGCAGCGTATTTAGGCCCGATAAGGACGCGGTCCTGTGAGGAGGGGGAGACGAGACGGGCATCAAAGGAATGCTTGGAGAGCAAGTGTGTGGACGGGGCGGGTTCGTTGGCGCGCACGCGGATACTGGAACGAGAGAAATGAGGGACGATAGGATCTTCAGAACCAACACAACTCACCTAGTGGGTGGAATAGGAGTGCACGAAACGAAAGAAACTACAAACACAAAGAGTGAGAGCACAACGAGACCAGCTCGCGAGGAGGAGTAGGAGAACTGCATGACGGGCCAGCCGTTATGGGGAGAAACCCACAATCCGTCGCGTCTGCACTTAAGTATGCCCGCTCGCGACTCTTTGTGGATCCGTTACCCGCTCACAGCCATCCAGTGACATCTGGGAATCACCATCAGGATTAGCAGCGCCGGGGGAATTCAGTCGGGCCTGGTTGAGCGAACTTTGACTTGGGGGCAGTTCGAGGAGTGTGATGGGGGTGGCGTATCGGAGTCGGGTTTCGCGTCCCGTTGTGTCGTTCCACCCTGGCTGCCACCTGCATAACGACAAGCGCCTTAGACTGAGACTCTAGAGAGCATTACAGTCATTTAAGCACGGTGATCGATGCCCGAGTCCGCGAGGAGATGTGAAATATGCATTGGTGTTGTAGCTCTGTATTACATAGTAATCCACGGCCTGCAAGTGCCTGTCTACTTGCGAAAGAATTAGAAAACCAAGAGAAAAAGCGAGGTATGAAGGGACGCCCATGGGACGCACCGTCATGACAATAAAAACGTACAAAGTGTACCTGAAGGCATGGAGATGATGGGCGGTCCTGGGTGACCGTGTTTCGGCAAATGCCGACAGTCCTCATCGTACACAATGATGAACATCATACGAATATTGTTGAACATTGTCATTTCTCTTCATTTACATAAAGCAGCGTCTGCGGAATCAAAAGCGAACTCAAACCCTTTCAGTATTGTCCTCTTTCTCTCTCCGGTCGCTGCCTCGGAGTGGCCAGTAAGATGTGCCCCCCGTCTTCAGCGCTGCTCGACCATTGGCGTACATAGGACCCACTCTGGTACCTTTTCCATGGTTATGTAAGTATTAGCGGTCTCTCGGTGTTACTCGTTTTTTTGTACTCACAAATGGCTTATTTTAGCCCATGAATCTTCAAATCGGTGGCAGGTCTCTTCTCGAATGTCCACACCATGATCCACCGAGTCAAGTAGCGGTCTTCGAGCCTGAACTTGACATATATATGTCTTCCTATCCTCATGCCTATTCAGTGATACAATGCGTGCAAGGATTTGGTAAGTACTATATCTTGAATTCTTTCGTCGCGAACTTACGATGTCAGAGGGGTGAACGTAGTTTCCCGGGGTCGACACTTTCTTCGAATCTTCGTCCCTCAGTATATTTCGTTTCTGACAGTAAACGTGTATATGGGATGATATAAATAAGATTCTTGTAGGGCTTCAAAGATAATTGCTGCTTGTCGCTCCCGAGCCGTTCGAGTTTAAGTACTGAACTACTCCGCTTTCCAACGCTTACAGATTCGACGCGTCATTCGCAGGCATTTATGGATTCGGTAAGCGGCACGATTCTGTAAGATTCCCACTAGAAACTTACGAAACTACTTCATCACTAGACTTATCACCTAGCCAACACGTCGCTCCAGGGTACCACAGTCTGCCACGGGCTGCAGCGTACATCGGATTCGTGTAGGGTATCAGCTTTCTCCCGGTCTTGCGCAAGGCTAGCCTGTGCCCGCGCTATTCTTCGGGTCTTTGCGTCCAGACGACTCACAAGCCAGATGTCGCAGTCTTCTCTCAGCCACCCTTGCACCTGCTTCAAACCCTCCGACATTGCGAGGAATGTTCCCCGAACTCCTGGACCGTCTCCGTACCTGCATCATCTGTATACTCGCGTGCCCATTGGCTACATACAAGAAGCTTGCACACTGTACACCGAGTGCGAAATTTTGTACCTAAATTGAACTGGCGGGCCTCTCGAGCTCCTAACGCGTCGCCGATACCTCGCCTCTCGAAGACAGTGCTTACTCAACCGTTGCTCGATGAAGGCGCTACGTCAAATTCGATCTTTGCGCTGTCGGGCCCCGTTCATACTGGACGCTCCTCCGTGCCAATGAGTAGGCTCGATTACCCAGTTTTAGCCGAACTACTGACTCACAGATTTTCTTTTATCTATAGCATCTTTCGCTGCTAGCTCCCTTCCGCGAACATGAAGAATCTCCTTCTACATAGGCCTCACGCGTCTTCTCAGTCGTCGTCTTGACCCTACCGTGCCGCGTTGACGATGCGTCATGATGCATAACAGCAAGTAGATTCTTGGCTATCCCACTCTTCCAATCGAGCACCCTATTGACTGACTCCTTTTCTTTCGGACTCCTCAGAGCTCCCGATTATGGCGGCAAGTTCGCATGCTTTCTGGTCTCACTCGCTACATGGTGTTTTTCTCCGAACCGAACGTGGCAGGAGACATTTGCTCTTCCCATGTCGACGTGCCTTGGATGTTCTCCTCCTTTCTCCTTTCGCTGACAAGCACAGGTTGCATCGTCAGCAGCAGGAGGAACGTGCCTGTCCAGCTGATGTCTTCGTGGTCGAAGGGTTGATCCACACGGCCCCGCACTTTTAGGCGTCTAATCCGACACGGAACATTAGTTGTGCCAATCGGATTTGCGTCCTGCCCCTTCAATCTTTCTCGGGAATGCACCTTCAGCATCGACAGGTTTGGAAGAAGATATACACTTCGAGCAAGTTGTTGATTCACAGGGCCTCGAATCTTTCTGGCTTCCACTTGAAGAGGGAAACAGCAGCGACGTCATTGGCAGCGTTAAGCGAATTACCAACCACTTATGGTTTTCTAGTGCGAATATACACCTCCCTGTGCGTGGTGGCACACTTGGCCCTCACTTCCTTCCATCTTTCCCTGGGAATGCACTGGCAGCATTGCGCGACGTTTCGACGAGTCGTAGGGGAATATCGACGGTGAATTTCAGCGCCTCCTACGGTGTACACTGATGCGCCAATGGTTTCTTCCGTCATCGTTCCCCGGAACCTGCTGGAAATATGGCCGAATTGGGAGCAGATACACCTCCTGTGTTGTTCCTTCGAATTAGATGTCAGGCTACCATATCTGGCTAAGGCCTCCTTAATCGCTATTCTTCGAAAGAGGCCATTTTGATTGGACTGGGAGTGAGGCGTTGCATGCTCAGTACCAGAAGGAGCATTCTTCTCCGATGAGCTTACAATGTCGTTCCCCTGCTTCCGTGTTGTATCGCCTCATGACGTGTTTTACTCTGCAGCGCTTTCGTTTTTCTGTGGGTGACTCCTCTCGCAATGCAATTCATCCGGCATCCACTCATCAACTAAGAGCCTGAGCGAAGCACCGGTTATATAAGATGGACCTCCCCTGCGACGGCGTCCTCCCCTTTCAGCTACGAATGGACAAAGGAAGCAGCAATTCGAGCAAAAAGTGGAGCGCCTAAGCTATAAATACCTCCGCAGATAGTCGGAAATCGGATGGGCGTTGGACACACAAACTAGCACATGCCCCACACGAGGCGCAAAGAACTACGCACAGTATTATAAGAAGTGGAAGTAGATGTACACGAACGATCTCCTACCTACTTCCCCATAATCAGCATCAAAGTCTGACGCGTCATCTCTTTCAAATTCCACCAGACTTCACATTCAATTGCACATAGCGCGCGCCATGAGTGCCTCTGGTTCGTGGGACGGGTCTTTCGATTCACGCACGGCATCTCCAGTAGATCCACGTCTTCATGTAGACTTCAACGGTGGGCTTGTTTCTCCCACCGAGTTCAACGCTGCGGAGGAGGTAGAAACGTTCCGGGTGCGGAGTCTTTCGCCTTCTACGACTGACTCTGAGCTTCCAACCCTCGACAAAGTGGTGCGTATAAGTTCTTCGCATTATCAATTTCGCTGATGCACTCTTGTGCAATGTTTTAGGATAAGCAGCCCTCCGATCTAAAGGAGGCATGGAATCAGTTGACCTCGCTCGCCCCACTGCTCGAGCTGCTCCCCGCTTTCAAGGAGACTGACGGGTTTTACGTGAGCAGTTATTCTCTTTCCATTGTTGTAAACGTCGAAACTGATGCTTTCGCGGACAGGTACTGAGCGGGCGCATCACTGACGCCGATATCAAGCTGCTATCCGAGCATAGCCAGTACGTGGAGGAATTCACTGAACTTCTAACCCCATCGCAAATGCAGATCTCGGAGTCCAGCTACATCCGGCTCGCACATCGTTTACGCGGCCCATTGTTGCCTGCTCTCCATTCGCTTCGTTTTTGCACCGTGACTCCTTCTCACACATACCTCCCTCTCTTTGTCACGCCAACTCTTACGCGACTTGAGATACGGGATATCTCTCCTGATGCGAAGCACCTCGTAACCGCCCTCCTGGATACCCTCCCATGGGAGGCCTCGTCTTTAATGCATCTTGTCCTCTACGGGCCCCTCCAGTTGTCCCGTATTGCTTTGCGACCTATTTCCGAATTAAAGGAGCTCCGCTCCCTTCAGATGAACAACGTAGTCAGCTTCGGGGACTTCAGCGACCTTGCAAGTCTAGGAACTCTCCCGCACCTGAAAGATCTGAGCCTTGATTTACGTGATTCTGAGTATGAGTCGAACTGTATACCTGATAGGAAGGGTTTCCAGGAACTCAGAACTCTTCGCATCATGGCGCCTTTCTCCCTCATTCGTGATTTGCTGCATCACATTGCCTCAAAAAGCATGCAGGAGATCAATCTGATCCCCATTGTACACTCTCTGCACGATCCGAATACTAGCATGGATCCTATACGTCTTTCGACTGAGGGCGGAGTTCCTGTGCAAGAACCGCGCCAAAAGGAGGCGGTAAAGGCCGAACCACAGGAGGAGTACGCACCTTCTCCTTACGCACCTGCACTGGAGGAGTGTGCACACCCTGCTCTGGAGGAGCGTGCAGCTTCTCCTTACGCATGTTCTACTCTGGAGCGTGCAGCTTCTACTTACGCATGTTCTACTCTGGAGCATGCAGCTTCTCCTTACGCATGTTCTACTCTGGAGCATGCAGCTTCTCCTTACGCATGTTCTGCTCTGGAGCGTGCAGCTTCTCCTTACGCATGTTCTGCTCTGGAGCGTGCAGCTTCTCCTTACGCATGTTCTACTCTGGAGTGTGCAGCTTCTTCCTACGCATATTCTACTCTGGAGCGTGCATCTTCTCCTGACGCATATTCTACTCTGGCACGTGCATCTTCTCCTGACGCATATTCTACTCTGGCGCATGCAGCTTCTCCTAACACATATTCTACTCTGGCGTGTGCAGCTTCTCCTTACGCATATTCTACTCTGGCGCGTGCATCTTCTCCTGACGCATATTCTACTCTGGCGCGTGCATCTTCTCCTTCTCCTACTATGGCCCCGGTCTACAAGAAACGTTGTCGACACAAGAAAAAGCTAGGTCCATGTAAACATAAGCTATGTTACCCAGATCTGCAATCATCATCACCCCTAGCTTCATCATCCCCACTACCACCAGCATCTAAGCCCATCGACTGGCTCCTCCCTTTCAAACAGTGTTTTGATGACATCACATCATGCTGGCAGGCGTCCATGACGTCAGTCGAGATCGATTTATGCGACATCGACAGCCCCCAGCGCGTGTTTGAGCTTCCAGAAATTATCCTGCATTCCCTCACCCAGCTAAATCGACTGGAGTCATTGCGGATTTCACACTGGAAAGTCACGTATTTGGACAGCGACATCCCGCACCTTGTTACCTCTTGGCCGTCGTTGAAAGTTCTGAATCTTCCACTCGGGCAACACAGCTCTAGCGTGCATTTGAACAGACTCCGTGTTATAGCAGATGCCTGCCCCCAGTTGCAGTATCTTCAAATCTGTCTTGGTCTCTCGTCTATCCCTTCATTTCAGGGTTCCTTTACGTCCCAATACGCGCTTCGGCATGGGCTTCAAACAATCTCTGTGGCATGCAGCGAGGACACCGTACTCGAGAGCGTGCAAATGCTCAATTTAGCGAGGCAAATGAACATCTTATTCCCCCATGTGCAGACATTCGCGACCCATCCGGGGGAGAGCGATGGACTGTGGAACCAGGTTCACAATATATTGAAGATGTATCAGGCAGTTAGGGAAGACGACTGTAATCGCATGATGTGCAAGGTGTAGTTTTGATTCTTGTCCAGATAACAGGCGGCGGCGGCGCTTGGCCATGCTTAATGGACCTTGTACTATGCCCCTATGTACGTTACATTGATGGATCGATTGGTATATGCTTTTTTGTTATGTAACACATGTGTTCTGCGCTCTCCAGCAGTATGCTAATACTAGTATAACTAGCACCTACTGGAGTCGAGAGTTACACGTTCCTATCTATTACTGCGCCCATTTGAAAATATTGCCCAACGATGACGCACCTAGCGACGCATTTCAGCGCCTCAAAAGATTGCGAGACACTCCTTACACCGTTAACTGTAATCGCCAGTGTATCAGCTGAATATTTCACAAGCAGT
Organism: Nidula microcarpa; assembly: GCA_036937055.1. Lineage (NCBI taxonomy): Eukaryota > Fungi > Basidiomycota > Agaricomycetes > Agaricales > Nidulariaceae > Nidula > Nidula microcarpa. Next base: position 53,408 of record JASFDD010000103.1, on the reverse strand, counting down.
ACTTAGGTTCCTTGCCTCATGACAGAAATACAGCGACAGATGTGTGCAGGACCGATGAAGGCGTAAAAGGCGGCATGTCAGGCTGAGGGGTGTTTGAGGGGATTTAAATGAGCGGGATTACAGAAGAGACGCATTCTTTTGTCGAGTCTCGAAAATCCGTACTATGTATCTAGCTCCATGCCACTGCCATGGGGACTAGGCTACCGAAACATTAAAACTTGAGGGTGCCGATCACAAGTTGGATGGATGTTGGGGGAGCGTTTGAGTACAGTGGGTTTGAACTGGACGTCACTTTCAGGATCTCGAGAGCAGGATGCAATGTAGAGGTGACCTGGAAAAGTGCGAAGACGGCATAGACGATGTGTGCCAACTGCCGTCAACTATCTCATATGTGCGAGCTCGGGGACATGTAAGACATTGCCGGCGGAGACGATGAAGATAAAACCAAATAAAAGCTAAATACAGACCGGCTTGCTTTGTAGCTCCGATGTACATATTAGGCTCAGGCGGCGCGCGCATCTGGGCATTACTGTGAGTGGCTTTTGAGAGCTGAGCGAGATTGGCGCGTTTCTGATATAAGCAGAGCTACGAAAGGACAAAGGCTCGAACTCTTATATAGCGACCGGTCTGCGGCGAGTCGATCGGTTCCGCAGGATGAAAAGGAAGCGATAACATGAATGGTCAGTAAAACCAAGCCAGCTATGTCTGAGGCCCTAGGCGGACAGTGATGATGTCAGACCGGCGAGCTTTTGACAAGATAGGTACACCAATAATTGCACTCACGAAGGAAAAGGGCATTTAGGATCTAGATTTATAAACTATGAATCGGTGGGTAGAATGGCTAGGTGGCTCGAGGGCTCCACGACGTGGTGACAAGGAACTCCGCGCTCTACATGAATCGAGAAAGACAAGGGCATGCAGCATCTTAGCATGAAGAGTGAGAGCACAGGAGGAATAGACGGCTCGTATCAGGGGATCAAAATTGTCGCTCTCTCGCGATTCCAAGGGAGAATTTTCACTGGCTACGCCGTAAAAAGTTGTCTCAGGCGCACCCTGTCGTTCCTACATCCATGTTAGATAAGAACTATGGTAAATCATGAATATGTTCAGGAAACATACATTATAAAGGCGATTTCCCCCATCTCCAAGACTGAAGTAACATAGGACACCAATAAAAAGGCGATGATTTCCATCCAGATCAAAATAGTCGTATTTGAGCTTCCACCACGATATCCCTCAGCATATTCTCCATGACATAAGCAAAACGCTGCGGGAAGGTTGCCCCATACTTTTCTTGCATATGTTTCAAGGATAGCGGATCTCGAAGTTGGTAGAGTTCTTTGATCTCATAAGCGTATGAGGCCGTCGTGAGCCCAGAGTTGAAATCTGTGTTTCCCATTCCGTCTTCACTCTCAATGTCTCCAGGTGTCTTCCCGGCGCTGACGACAGCAATGTATCGCAACGTTTGGTCTGGGCTGGACACGTATAACCTACGGAACAAGGCCATTAGCAAAGCACCCACAAGTGTTTATGAGCGAACTTCAAAGATGAATTGCTACTACACTTACCACATCCTCTGTACCGAGCTGGAAATGAGATAACTTCGAAATTCGTGATCCTTCTTACGCGCGACGATGGAATCCATGAAGACTGGCTTGATGGAAATAAGAATGTCTGCTTTGAACGTTGTCTGAGTCCGACTGGCTGGCTTGGAGAATGCTAGCCGGCTTGATAATAAGGAACGCTCTGTAACGGCGGAACGCTCATGGTTTTTAGCTCTAGTTGTTGTTTTCTTCTCCTTCATAGTCAGAGGCTAGTTCGGTGTCTGTTGAACTTGCAGTCCCATTCTAACTGGTCACGCGTCACAGTTGTGTACATGGCGGCGTAAGTAGTCTATTTTTACGGTGTATTGTTCGATTTGAACACGTGATCCATATTAGCCTGTGTTTACCGAGCCCTACTTCAACAAGCAGGCACAACTGCTGATTTCGACGGTCCGATGGCTGAGATCATTTTTGCTCGTCTTCCTTGACTCGTACTTGTTTATTGGAAAGTTCCGCAAAATCGAACTTTTGAAGTTGTGAAATCTAGAATATCTAAGGTCTCAAGAGGGTTAGCATGACACAGTGGATGGTAAAGCAATTAGATCTCAGAGTTAAAGCTTTTAATCAGCTATTTACACTAATCACACATCGTAAATGATCTGCTGGATGTGTCCATTCGCTTCATCCTCCAGTCTATCCTCGATATTTCGAGTCCAAACGATAAAATTCCCCCATTTTTCAAGAAATTTTCACCAAACATGACGCTCTTGAATGCCATAGTTTTCATCCCGACTTCGATGTCCTCTGTTTGTGTTCAATGAAGAATACTGGTGGCCCACTTAAGAGGCATTGGGTTTAAAAGAATATGGCCAGAGCTATGGAACAAGAAGAGCTGGGTTATTTGTAAGCTATAATTAACTAGTTTGAAGATCCTCAGAAGGGGAACTGGGGAAGAGAAGGAGATATGCGCCCGTCGTAAGTTACGGGCATGAAACCATAAATTCGCGATGTTAATCATTCATGCATCACTGTGCACGGATTGGCATATGCTAAGTAAATATAATATATTTCGCTGTGCGCACAGCAATTTCGACATCAAGTTTGAAAATACAACCCCGTGCTTATGCTGACCAGATGACTTGCAGTGCCGGTCCCCGAGAATCAGGATTGAGTGAACGTCTACCGCGTACTATCATACTCACAAGGCGAGCGTGTGCATTTCGATATTAGCATTGAATCAAGGGCCAAGAGGCCAGATTTGAAGAATGCATCGATATTGCAACGTATATACTGTAACGGTATTTTAGTACCTGTACAACGCAGTTGTGTTGTCTAATGAAATGACCTACTGCGATTGCGTAAGTGCCGCTGCCAAGAGCGAAAATTTTATCTTCCATCCTCAAATATCGGACGTTGCGAAATACTGGGAGTGAACTGAATCTCGGAAATTTGTGCACGTTGTAGTGCGCCTTCAATTTGCCGGGACATTATGATATTCTGTGCAGTCCCCTCTGTCCATGCTCTTCCTTGTGCCACACGGCATATAATTAAATATGGTGCGAGAAACTAGGTCAAGTAGTCAGTGTGGCTTGATTTCAAATGACAAGAGCAGGAGTTTTTACTTGTATTTGAACCAGCATTTGGAATGCCACGATGGCAGTCCGCGAGTTAAGAACATAGGAAACGAGGAATAGGAGATCAAAAACGACCAGTAGAACCGCAGATTCTGTGACCATAGCTATTATGCTAGTGTAGTGTGTTCCTTGTCCTTGCCCAAGAGCGTCCACGAGACGGCGTCGATAGAGAAGCAGACGTAGCGAGATGAACATCGCAACGAAGATGTTAATTGTTAGAGTGAGAGAAGCGTGTAATAGTGTAAAATCTATCGGAGCAGACCCGAGAACCAAGGAAGGACCTGTGACTTGGAGCAGCAGGGCAATACCCGCAACTTAAATGATATGTTTAGGAACATGGCTTCTATTTAAGGTGAAGTTGAAATTGACGTACGAACTGAAAGAGACATCATTGTGCACGGGATACCTAGATATAGCCAGGGAGATAAGCTAGAGCCTCGATATATCACAGTACATCGCCAGACCTGATTTTACGTGCCACTCCCATGTGAGTATTTCGAAGGAATACGAAACTCTTGATACGAAACTCACCAATAGGCCGTCGGCGATCCAGTTTCCTAGAATGTATGCAACGTTGCCTACAGTTCCCCAAGTCAAATATTCTCCCTTCAAGAAATTATTCACTAAGCTCGGAGTGTCACAACGATTATCGAGCAATAACTCCTGGGCTGTTACAGTTGTCGCGGCGATTGAGAGAGTGCTGAGCAAAAACATCATCGCGGTGTATACGATAATCTTTGTGCCATGCGGATTGACGGCCTTGCTGCTGGAACGAAGCCTCCAGGTCATATCCGTGGTCTTGAAGACAAGTACAGCAACCACTCCATAGACGATCCCAGAGAATATGCTGCCTCTGATCCATGATTCCCTGAGTTGGTCAAGATGTGGTTCTGGAGCACATACAGCCCTATGCTTTTGAACACCTGTCATTAGCAGGTAAGACATGGGGCGCGTAGTGGGAGACGGGGGATTGATCTTGGCGAACGCAGGTTTGGCGACCTTCGATTTCAGGTTTATTACATCGCAGATTCCTGCGCAGCGCCTATTTTGTAATAATAACAAGTGCGCATGACCAAATGATAAGCAGGCACCTCTTCAAACGTGATCTTGACATATAATTTTAGAGCGTAGAGATTCTTATATATCAATCAGTCATCCAATGACCAAGTGTTTCAAAACCAAAACAAGCTTTCACCTCCCACCTGAAGAGCGGCACTAGCTGTGCTCGTCAAAAACAAAACTCCGAAGAATCGTTGGGCAAGGCTTGAAGGGGAAAGACTTGAAATAATCTTGTTACGTCTATCAGTGAGGGAGTCAGTTTATTCAAACTAAGGAAATTTAGAATACATTGACAACAGACTGAAGCTGACAAGCGACGATACTGGCATCGATGCACCCTGCTAGTGGACACGGTGATATTGAACTTCGCGCATAGGACTGCGGCCACGGGTCCTGAAGTGCCCGTGTGAGACGGAGGATAGTTTAGCGAGTGCGCAATTGTCATCGTGGTGAGTAAGCATTGCTCAGAGAGGCAGCAGTAATCATGGATACGAGCACGCAACCGTGACTTGAGCTTCAAGCTTCACGACTAGCCTTCGTCATCGCAAGCGCGTTATTTGCTCGTGTAAACGGACTACGTAACAGTTGTTTGGGACTATTAGAACGAGAGGCCATTGCCTCGAAGACGAAAATTAAATAATAATAATTCTTTCCCAATTCTTTGGTCGGTGACCATTTTCTTCGATCCTCCTTGCTCGCCGTCCTCACGATGCCGACCGCCGTGGCTGCACTACGCGCCTCGCTCGAGCACCACAATGAAGCCTTCGAGTCTCTCCTCAGGCTCATTCCTGCGAAATACTACATCATCCCCGCTGACCACGATGAGCAGGTTCGTATCATAGCCATGCTTTCGTTGTACTTGTTCTTGTCTGAACAAACCCTCACACAGATGGCATCCAAGTTCCAAAAGCACAGCAAGAAGCAGAATACGCCTAAGCAGGCGATAAAAGAGGCCACGAAGAAGGCTAAGAGGGATAAGGTGCGTGTACTAACTTTATGATGTTTTTAACGAGGCTTACTGTACCTCTACTACTGAATAGCTCGACCCAGCGAACGAGAAGTCCATTATCGACATCCAAAACGAAGCCACTTCTGCGAAAACGTCCGCCAAAGGCAAGCGGAAAGCCGCGGAAATCGAGAGAGACGACTCGGACGCCGAGATGGAGGTGGACGTCGATTTCGAGGGCGGAAACGACTCGGACGACGGCGATGGCGGGGCGTCCGATGTAGAGGAGGCGCAGTTCGTTCCTATGCCCGCATCTGGTGGGATTGCTTCCCTGCGTGATAAGCTGCACACTCGCATGGCACAGCTCCGGCGCGGGGGTGGCGGGTACGCGCATAGGACAGGGGAGCCAGGGGACAAGGACGCTCTGCTGGAGGAGCGCCGCGCTCAGCGTGCGGCGATGCGCGAACGGCGGCGGAAGGAGACGAAGGAGAAGATACGAAGGGAGGAGGAGATGAAGGGCCGCGGGAAGGGGAAGGGAAAGAAGGACGGGAAGGAGGACGGGAGGGATAAGGGGAATGTTACTAAGGTTCGTTCTATCATGTCCAAATGGACGCTATTGTGTGCTAACGAAGCGAATGTACCATAGACACAACTTCTTGTGCCCGACCGTTCCTCGGGCCCTTCTGGCTCTTCCTCGCATGCTCCAGGCAACGGGCCCCAAGACGCTCTAACCACAGTCGCGTTCTCCCAGCTCGCCGGCGCAGCGCCATCATCCAAAACCAAAAAGATCCTGAAAACGACCTCGGACCCGTCGCAGGCCCTCGCGCAGCTCGCCAAGCACAAGGCGAAGCTCGCCGCAATGCCAGAAGACAAGCGGAAGGCGATCGAGGAGAAGGAGACGTGGGCGAAGGCGGAGGCACGGCTGGAGGGCGTGAAGGTGCGGGATGACGAGGGGAGATTGAAGAAGGCGGCGAAGAGGAAGGAGAAGGAGAAGGCAAAGGGGAAGAAGGGGTGGTACGCACTTTTCCTTTTCTGTCTCATTACTCTTCTTCTTTCCATTACTCCTTGGAAACCTTCTAATACCTCATTCTCCCCTATAGGGAAGAACGCAAAGAGCAGCTCGCCGCCTCCATGGCCGCGAAGCAGAAAAAGCGCTCCGACAATATCGCCATGCGCAACGAACGCAAAAAGGGTACCGCCGGGGGCAAGAAGGCCAAGGCCCGCCCTGGGTTTGAGGGCAAGTCCTTCGGGAAAGGGAAGGGGAAGGGCAAGGCGGGAGGAGGAGGAGGGAAGGGGAAGTGAGGTAGTATACTCGTTGCAGTGGCGTTGCAATGCACATATGTTTTCCCATTTCCATGTCTTGGGTGAAGATTGAGTGTGGTGCTCACATGGCCCGTAGTTTGAGTGTTTTTTGAGCGACTAACCTTTCTGCCAGTTGATTAGGTTTAAGAGCGTAGTCGAGCTTCAGGTTCACATCGTAAGCCTCTTGTTTTATGCTTTCTCGACCTTGATGTTGACTAGCTTCTATGGGCAGTATACTGACACCTTCGGTGGCATGCACACGTCGATTAGACTACTCTCACTATTTATTACATACAGATTGAACGCAAGCATTCCTTGAATCAACAAAATGAGGGTGCATAGACAGGGCTTGTGGTGGTGTCGGCTGTCAGTGCCCTGATACTAATTTTTTATCGAGTAGCGTTTTTTCTGAGTCGCGATAGGCATTCAGGACACTTTGGTATATTGCTTTATCGCCATTTATTCGAAGTTGGAGCTCATCTTTCTGCGCAGACTTAACATGCAAGGCACAGTAGCTGCGTTAAGTTCCAGTTTCGTAAGCCCATTCCTTCCCTCCTGGTTCGAAGTTAGGGACTAATCCGTACTTAGGATCAAAATGTAAGACCAGATGTCCTCAAGCTGGAAGGGATGTTAGGCCCTGTGTTGTGTTGCGGTCTCCTTGTTCTTTATCACAAGCGACTCTTTCACACAAGAGCGAAGTGTCAGGCAAAGTACTATTTTCAAGAAACTTTCGTAAGGCTATACATTTGTTTCGTGTTCGAGGTTGGAACTGATCCATGAAGAGGTAGTGTTCTGCGAGCTTCTGCTAGACGGAGCAGCTCTCCTGCCCTGGAGCTGTACAGCGTCTATGCGGGGGCGGATTATGGATATCGAGGGTATGACGCTCGCTATAGTGCCTGTTAGAGGGTTCTTTTGGTTGCTTACGGTTGTATCATTACAGATTCAGTGAGCCCAGATGAGCTTCAGGGAACTTTCTGTGAGTCTGTCCTACTTTACTTTCTGGAGATAGTGACTGATTGTTATGCCCAGGGCCAAACGGTGAGGTGAACGGTCTCCGATTTGGCGATGTAGTGGTTTATGTCCCCATCCAGGCAACGCCTCGACTCGGTACTGGTGCAAAGGCACATGCAGGTGAACATCTCACTGCTGGCCTTGTCGGCTCAGTGGGTCCAGCGGGCTATAAGCAGCTTTTCATGAGGCTTCCCTTGGTCGGTTAGTCGAAATCGATTTTACTCTTTAGGCAGACAATCTCATGAATGCAAGGACCTTTTAGGTTCATGTACGGACGCCAGTGTACCTACAGGTATCCGTAATATCTTAAGACAACCCGGAAACCCTGCGCCCCTTGAAGGCCCAAGCTCACGCCGCTGCCCGAGGCAAAGCTACCGGTGGTCGAAGAGACAGAGAAGCGAGCGAAGGCAGATGTGAGAACGGAAGGTGCGGAGCGCGAGGTTGAAGTGGTGGATACAAACACGAAAGTGGATGGTGACGAAGGGCGTCTGAAACTGCAGTGAAGCTGCGTAAGGCGAAGAAGACATGGTACGTACGATTCTTTTCTTTCTTTTCTTTGAAACGCCATCTTAACCTCGCTTCAACGAGCAGCTCGCCGTCGCTGCGTGCATGGCTTCCGAATAGAAGGATTGCGGTGACAGCGTTGAAATGTCGCTGGGCGGCGCATGCCGTCTAGAGAAAGAAACTGAAGACGACCTCAAAGGTCAATGGCATATTCGGGAGAACGTGGACCGAAGCGTAAAGGCAAAGTAGGCTGGTTATTGGAACAAGGCACCAGCTACATTTTCAATGCATATGCATTTCGTTAACGACGTAGCGACTATTAAGGAAGATGGTAAGGAGCTCGTTACCTTGAATCCGCCTTCTGGAAGTAGTTGTGGATCTTATATGAAGAAGTTTATTGCGATTCGTGGAGGATATCTATCAAATTCTGACGCTTCCAGTAACTGTCACTACTGCTCCAGTAGGACGACCGACAAATGGGTGACGAACTTTAATATATCCTATGACAATCACTGAAGATTTTTCTGCGCGTACATCTTCAACGTAAGCCGTTGTTGTTTTCGGTTAAGGAATTTGAGTGGATGATTGGACTGTCTTCGAATAGATCTGTGCACTATATTTCTCATTTTACATGAGAGTCACCCTGGGCTCTAGCGAGGCTCGGCATACATTATTTAGCAAACTTAGACGACAAAAGCAGGCGCATGTAGGCCATTAGAATCCCGGATGACGGCCTTGCCTCTCTCTCTCTCTGTCTTTAGCACTACTTAAAGACTAAGCGATAGTTGTGCATGATGTTTGATCAACGATAACGAGTTACCTGTCGGTCTAGCGCAAGTCATTTAGCACTACTTGTACGAGCGAGAGCTATGGCCTCTGATCTTACTGCCTGAAACATTTGTATCATATCGTTCACATGCCCCCATCTCTGCCCGTCGCGACCGTCGTGAGCCTCCACATAGTCAAGACACGGAAATGTGTAGTCGATAAATCGAGCAACATCAAGGAGATTCCTAACATCCCATGGATCGCCTCCACTAGCAATGACCATATTCTCAAGGCCATGCCGAGGGGAAGACATGTTCGAGGATATGAGTGGCACATCGTTAGTGTCGAGAGGTATGCGAAGCTCTATGAGCCTGGGACAAAATACAGCGAGGGATTGAAGAGACTTCATAGTAGGCCGTTGTGTCTCTGAATCGATGAACGGTAGGAGAAGGATTTTAATACTCGGCCAAGCGGTTGCGAAGGTGAGAATATCATCGTCTGATAATGTTGTTATATATCCCTCGATGCAGATATGTTCCATATTCTTCAATGACAGAAGCGGAGATAATATTGTGGTAGATATTACTTCGTGGACCTCATCCACCGAGTCGTGGACAAGTCCAAATCTGCGAAGAGAGCTTGACCAGCGCGATGCAATGCTAGCCACGAACTCTCTTCGTTGGAACGAGAGGTCGGAAGGGGCAACAATGAAAAGTGTCGTCAAATGACAAGCAATTGATACTCGTGAAAGGAATATTTGAATAAATTGAAGCGACGCCGAGATAGTGAGATGCTTTAAATTTGTGAAGCCGATATCCTGATCCAAGGATTTTGACATAAGCGGACTATTGGAGAAATCGATAATTAGGTCTTCAAGGTACCCGAGATTACCGATTTCCTGTAGAAGTTGCAGATCCGTATTGTCCCCCATACCAGAAAGGTGCAACTTTTTCAGATGATGGAAGCGGGAAACATAATTGAGAGTATCCTTGGAAAGTCCCAGGCCACGAAGATTTATGCTTTCCAAGGGAGCATTATCACACATGAGCGTGTGGAGGAAGGTACCGACAAGTTTATCTTCGACGCCCGTAATATTGTCGAACTCGACAGTTTGCAAGGAAGGCGAAAGGAATAAGCAAACGGCGGATATCAGAAAATCACTTTGGCTCAAAGAAGGACAGTGGAGATGCTGGAGCTCGGGGAGTAGGGGTGGGTTTCGCAACTGAGCGATGCGAAAGTACACGTGCATAGCGATGTCGAGTGCATCTGGGTCTCGTGTGTATGAGAACGTCCTCACGCGTCGCGCGTACCAATCGAAGCGAGACCAATCATTCTCCGTGATGCGTCCTCGAAGGACCTAATCAACATTTAAAATAATGAGGACATTTGTATTGGGAAAACTAAAGCAATCGCACTCACGTATGTTCCATCACTATTCTGAAACGCAGGCAAGATCTTGAACAGAGGGAAGAGCGAATCCAGAGATTTCCAAAGCTGATCCAGAGCTGGATCCATGAACATTTTACACGTGCATGCTGCTATAGCGAGATGCCGTTTCTCAGCAAGATGCTCGATGACCTGGTCAAGGATGTCTGGATCTATAATACTGTAGATGGAAGCACGCGACACAGCCTTGATTTCTGTTTTCGCACTGCTGTTGGTAGGCGTGGGTAAATCCATCCAGCGAGGATTGAACCTTGTCGAGTGCTGAATCACATGCAGCTTGCGTGAATCAATTGATATGGGTTGGACGAGAACTGGAAACGCGCCCTCCAAGCTGCTGAATCTGTCCTTAAGGCAGACTCCCAAGGTCCGCCGGGAAGCTTGTTTGTGACAGATCAGCGGAGTACGAAGCTTGGATGGCATAGCTTTTGTTCACATAAGCAGAAAAGATAGGGGCTCGCCACGACGATCATCGATCAACTTCTGAGAAACATAGAAACAGACATAGACAGACACCCACATTGCATAATATCTTCCGAATGATCCAGAATTCCATTATATCATGTCCTATCCATCTGTCAATCGTGGTCCATAGTAGGAAGTTCGAAGGTTATCGAGCAATCAGTAAGCCTCTTGTTTCTCAATCTGTCTGATTTATCCTAGATTTATCTCCAAAAACGCAGTGAAATCGTGTTCTTCCTGTGTTTTTGATACACACCCCCACCCTGGTATGTCGGCACGAGGACTTCCAGGTACATGCCTGTATTTTCCGATCCGGGCACTTGGACCCACAAACAACAGCTCCTGGAAATAGCAGCGTGTTGAATATTCGGACTATATTGGGTAACTTTGAAGCGTTTATGATCTATCCACTAGATGGTCCAGAGACAAAACCAAATTAGACCCTACTTGACTCGATAATACCCGGTGACTCTACAACCCCTGTTGGTTCTGACCCCCCCAGGACTCAGTCGCCAATGCATCTTTTTCACAACATTTCGCCGTTGCTCTCGAAGTGCGTCGAGGACCCATTGGCATGCATCAAAGACCTCAATTTGGAAGACTCCCAGGGCGGTCTTGTATTTCGGGAATCGGGCGCAGAGACTAGTGTGGCGCACTGGGCTGAACAAGTCATCGAGGGCCTCAGAGAATGCACCTATGGCCAACATAGCGACGGTAAATATTTAAATGTAATCTGGAGCCATTTATCCAGATTGTCTAACTGATTCCGTTGTATACAGGAATGGAGTCCTCTGCTCTTCTACCAGGATATTTGACAAGTCCCCTCTCCATTGAATGCGTTTCAGGTGATAGCAGATTATATTCGTCCAGTTCTAGATGGACATTCAGAGCTAGTGAAGAAGCCATCGTAGTCGAAAACGATTTTGACACCTGCGAGAGTATTGCTATCGAATGGTTCCCTAGAGAAGACGTTCAGATAAACTCTCTCAAACGCAAAGCCGATTATGATTCGGGGGAAGCTGATGTCTGCTCGCAGGTGTATGAGCCGATGAAGGTCGCCCGTATTTGTGATGCGACGACCCCCCACAGCTGTGCTTTTATAGAAAGTCTAGGTTAGTTTCGCCCCTTATAGAGCTGTGTTTAAAATTCAAAAATGATTTCGTTCACTTTAGAGGATATACCCGACTCTGCGTCTACGTCCTCACATCGTATCGCTTTTCGGCGATGTGATTTTGGGAGAACAGGTGATTTTATATTTTGTCCTTCAATTTTACATTGCTTCTTATTTATAGCATCGTTATTATCAGGCTCCGCCATTCGCTCGAATATCTCAAATCGTCGTGCGTCGCGGAAGCCACATGCCTCTCAGGTTAATTCCCTTATGTCTCGGGAAGTCGTTCTGCCAAACTCAGCACAGAGGAGCGGAGAGATGTGTCCGCCCTCTGCGCTGCGTTTGCTAGAACAACTGGAAGGACTACTGGAGCGGCCAGGTCTCTTTTCCAGCCGTAGACATGCGTACCTTGACTCGACGGAATTGCAGTTGGTATCACCATTGGTGCTCGCAGATCAGGGTATGATGGTCGTATCTTCACCTCGCACGCGTCCGAGTTGGATCAGGAATACGTCTTTCGACGAGTTTCCTTGCGCATTTCCCAGCATGTCCGAGGATGTTCCTCGGATTTTTGGTCGTCATGCGTCCTCTGATTTTTTTGGGGTAGGCAATTTTGGCTATCCGTTCGCATGTAGACCGGTACCGGAGAATTATAGATTCTCGTTCCATTTTCCCAAGCGTGCTTCAAATTTGCTTCAAGTCCAGAGTGCCTCGCTCCGCCACCTGATCCAGCCGGAACTATTTATCTCGCCGCTGGAGAAAAACTTTCAATTTCCTCCGTCAAGTGGACTTCAACTCAAGAGTGCCAAGCGAAATCTTCAGCTGCAGCGAGAGCTATTTATTCCGCCGCTGGGGCAAGAATTCCGATTATTCACCCCCCTTGTACCGCATGACAGATGGACAAAGACATTCAAGGATATACTGGAGCTACACCAGGCAACGCGTATGTTGCTTGAAGATGCAGAGAAGACATTTCTTGAGGAAGATTCCAGTCTCGACTATGATGAGGAGAAATACCAGTATATGGTCCAGTGCGAGGTATGGCCGTCTTTCAGCGTGTTCTCAAATATATCAAGCGTTCTAAAATGTATTAGGAAGAAGCTGTCCCAATCGATCCGGAATATACATCCCGCCACGCGCAATTCAACTGGAAGGCGCGCACGCGCACAATCGATTGGCTCATTGGGCTGCACGAGCACACAATCCCCCATACAGACTCCGAAACGCTCTGGCTCGCCGTCAACCTGCTCGACCGCTTCCTTTGCCTCCGCGATGACGTCCGCTCCTACAAATTCCGCCTCTACGCGCTCTCTGCCCTGCTCATTTCTAGCAAATACTGCGAGACAAGGCATCAGATCCCGTACAATTTGGTGTATTCGGATTATTCCATTGCGTATGAGATGTGCGAGGTCGTGGATGGAGAGAAGGAGATGCTGAGGGTGTTGGAATTTAGGGTGTGCCCGCAGCCGACGCCAATGGAGTGGTTGATGAGAATTGGTAGGGCGCGTGTGGTTTGGGTCGAGAAGGAGGACATGCTGCAGCGCTTCCTTGTGGAAGCGACCTTGCTTGATCATCGATTTTTGAAGATAAAACCGAGGATGGTGGCTGCAGTGGCGGCGTATAGTGCTCGGACTATGCTCGGGCTCTTCTGGGTAAGATTATCCCGCTTTGTTTTTCATTCCACTAGAAGACTGACGTTAAAAACAAATTATAGGACCACGCTTTTGTCTTCTACTCTGGGTTTACCGAGGAACAGTTGGTGCCCGGGCACGAAATTCTTGTGAATAATTTGCGTGCTCCCGGTTTCCAGAGGTTTGATCTGTCAGATAAGTTCAGCAACGAGAAATATTTGGATGTATCTACTTTTGCTCTTCTGTGGGCTGATCCTGACATGAAAAACCACTAGGAGTTTATTCTCTTACGTATATGCATTACCTGGTCGTATTTCTCATGCTTTCATTTATGCTCTGCTTTTGCCTACTTTCACATTTTCGAATTGTTGTCGCTTTTTGCATTGGACAGTGTTGTAATTTTAGATTCAGCTGCCTATTATCTACTGTATTTATAGGGTATTCCAATTATGCAATTTTTAATTATTCACTGTGGAAGACAGGTGCAAGGGTTGAATGTTGAACGTTTTGGACGTTGAATGTTCTCGGATTTGCGCTCGTCGGCATTTGGGCAAACGGCGCTTACGAGACGCGTCTGATTTCACACGGGACACGCGCCTATCATCGCGTTCACGTGGACAGGATTTTCGGCTGGCCACAGTGGCCCGAGCCTATTGGGGTTTGCCTTGGACTTCCATGTCAGGCTGACCACGACACCTTCGCATTCCACAAGGCGCTCTCCTCTAACTAGAGCTTATCGAGCGTAAATCATACGGATTGCGCCCAAGTATCATCTCTGGAGGGTTCCGGATTGTTACAGCACGACGCCAACTCGGGTTAACATTGTAGCTGCGCTTGCCAGCGGAGGGGCGAGGAGTTGTGTGGATACCTTGGATATCTTCGAGGAACCGGCCTTCATTGTGAGCATTGGAATGTCTGAATGAAATCATGATATGTCGATATATAATGGAAGAATTGCAGAATAACGTAACAGGCGCCTTGTTATAGTCGAAACGGCCTTCACGTCTGGCTATCTATCGAGACGATTCAGTGCTCAGGCGAGTACATTACTTTGTAGCAAGAGGTCGACGTATGTGTTGATACGGAGCTTCGTTCAGCCAGAACCAACTTTGACTGTCCTTACGCGACCGACACATCACAACCGTTCCGAAACGCTCTCTACTGCCGCTTCAACTAGCACCTCACACGCACCTATCCATGTCTGGCCAACAAATACACAGGCGGAAGACGAGCAAGGACGAGGATGAAAACATCATCATCGTGACCACGCCTCCTGCACAGGACCCTGCCCCTAACGGCGGCAGCCTAGCCGTAATGGCAGACTCCCCGCAGCTGCCGCGCCCACGCGTCCACTCATCTCCCCAACACACCCACACACGAAGCCCATCCTCCTCTCTCCCACCGTCGGCTGGTCCCTTCCGGACGGGCTTCAGTCTTCCCCGCCCTCCAGTTCTCAATGGCATCAATGGAAATGGCCAACACCCATCATCGCCGTTCCGCTCCTCCTTCGCGCTACCCGTGCCTGGATCACAACCTTCTAGTGCTGGGCTGGGGGGTGGTCATTCCCGTACACGGTCCATCTCCGCCTTCTCACCCGCCCTTCCTTCTCCTCTATCCGCTTCCTTCCCTCCTAACCCAGGACCGACATCCCCCGCTATGTATTCCTTCCCCGCTGGCTCACCCAACGGCACTTCGGAATTAACACCCACAGATGCACCGGCCACCTCGCCCACCACTTCCACAAGGCGACATGCGCGATTGCACTCGCGCAATCTCTCCGTCTTCTTCCCGCGCCCTGGGTCCCTCCCTACTGCTGCCATCGACGAAGATGGCGGGCAGGAGATCGAAGTTCCGACGGACATAGAGGCCGTGCCCATGCCCGCCGCCGGCCCTTCTTTCCGGCTCCCTGGCTCACGAGGGACAAAGCAGCCTCCCACGCCCCTCGGACAGGGGTTCACCTTTGGTGCGCGCGCGCCCTCACCCACCTCTTCCTCGGGCTCCCCAGGCTCTGCTGCATTTGGGGACGAGCTCCTCACGGGCCCGCGCGCGAAGAGGCGGGGGCACCACCACAAGCACTCGATGTCGCACAACTTCTTCTCTTTTCTCGAGCCCGGCTCGGCTGGTGCCAACGGGAACGGGAACGTCAGTCCGTCCGATCCGAGTACGGACGATGGAGGGCAGGAGGTCCTGCACACGCAGCCTACACCCGTGCCCATGTCGCCCTGGGCGCCCATCTCCGCCTTCCCGCAGTCCGCCGTCCCAGGCTCGTCGGGCGGGTTCCCACATACCCCAGTGACATCTAGCCTTCAACAACAGCAGCAGAACGGAAACGCCTCTGCATACGCGCACGACGCAATCGTCCCACGGGAGGCTATCGTCGCCGGCGTGGTGCAGTTTGCCTTGGGCGCGTGGCTGTGGGTGCGCGGGCAGCAGGTGGGCTCGCTCGCGGTGACGGGGGTTGGGTACTGGGTCGTCTTCGATGCATTTGGCATAGGCATTGCGCAGGTCGCGCCGGGATGGCTTGCATCGGGATGGGGGACAATGGGGAAGAGCTTTGGGGAGAAGGAGAGGGAGCGGATGCGGAGACCTTATGGGTGAGTATGCTACTCCTATCTTTAGGGAATAAACAAGCATAACTGACTTTTCGCACTCTTTCTGTAGTAATGCACGTGTAGAAACCGTGTTTGCATTTGCGCAGGCTGTGTATCTGATGTTCGCAGCTGTTTATGTGTGCAAGGAGACGGTTGAACACCTTCTGCTAAGCGCTGGAGGAGGAGAGGGACACCATCATCATCATGGGGACGAAGCTGAGGGGCTACCGTACGTTGTCGTTGCTTCTTCGTCCATCCTTCGTAGCTGAATTGATATTTCTTTCTTAGGATTGAGTTTCCCTTATTTATGCTCCTTCTAACCTTCGCTTCTATCCTCAGCACGGCTCTTGTCTTCGATAACCATTCGAAACTAGTGAATGGTTCGTCTCTCCGCCACTTTTCCTTGCCTATTCTCTGTACTCATGGGATCTTTTGTAGTCACTGGGAACCGCATACCTTCTCCTCTCACCATTTTTCGCTCGCTCTCTTCCTCCTCTCGCAGCCTCCATGTGGATTCGTCCCCTACCACACCACTTCTGCTTGCGCTTTCTAACCCTTTCGTTGCGGCCCCGCTTGCTTTTTGCGCCGCAATTCTCTTCGTTGCACTCGGTATCCCTGCGTAAGTCTCCTGTGCCGTTCTGGCCTTCTACTCTTCTCGAGGGGGACGCTGACTTTCATCTGCCCCACAGCGCACAGCATCGCTCCGCTGATCTCATCCTTGCGGCTCTCATCGCCATCGTCACATTCAACGTGGCTTACCGCGCCTGTGTTGTCATTGGCACCGTCCTTTTGCAAACATCGCCCCCGCGGGGGATGCAAAATGGCAAGATGGAAGCTTTCCTGCGCGTCATGCGAGAGGTTTGCTCCCTTCCTATATTCTTCTCCTTTCCTCACTGAAATGCTATCTCCTGAAGGTTGAGAGACACCCGCAAGTGCTGCACCTCCCCGCACCGCACATCTGGCAGCTTGCCCCATCCTCTCCGTATGCTATTGCAAACAGCTCGCATGCAAAAAGCCCAGCCGACTCCCTGGTCGTCACGATGCAGTTGCACGTCCGGGAAGATCTGGGCGATGACGACGTGCTCAAGCTGACGAAGTGGGCTTGGGATAAGTGTGTGGCTGCGCTTGGTCATGCGGGGAAAACGATGAGTGGGGAGACTGGGGTACCTGAGGTTACTGTTGGCGTTGTGCGAGGTTGAATGGTGTTTTAATTATGTCTGAGGCTCAGCTTGAGCCACCGAATTGATTTCGAGACAGGGTGGATTAGGATATCGTTTTATTCGACCATTTGTGGTCTCTTCATTATTTATTTTTATTTTGTTAGTAATTTGGAAATTTGGGTTGTTACTCTCTGATATGTCTCACCAACGAAAATACGGTCAGTTTGGCCTTAGTATATGTATTGAGGTTGTAGTGGTAGATATATGATTATGACGGATGCTTTTCAAGCTGAATGAGACGTATCAGTGTGTCCCAGTGGCACCGAGCCAGCACCCAAGCAGTAGCAGGTAAGGAGCCCATCGGAGGTGGGGTCCCGGTTGCCAGGGCCGAAATTAAGTATCATGTGATTAAATTTTTGAGCGGACAACGAAGCTAACTAAGGTCTGAAGATAGAATTGCATTCAATTTGTCCCTGGTTCAAGTACTTTGGCTCCTAGTCAGCTCCTGGTCCTAGCCTAGTCCTGTAAAGCATCTCTTCGATTTCATTCAATCCCGGAAGCCCAAGGTAAGTATCTGCATCGTATCAATGGAATTGTTCATAAAACCAATTAACGTCTCTACCAGACGCGTCGTTTCAGTTTTCAGATCCCTGGACGTAATAAGACTTCAGCTTCAAGGTCGGCTTATTGATGTAGCAACCATCGATTTTCTGACTTGCTAATCCCAATTCAAAGCTCTTTAGTATGCCTTTTCTCTATCAGGCTAAGTGGCCCGGCTTTAACCGCAGACCCAACAGAGTGTATCACTTTGAGCTCCAGAGGTTGCGTCAGTTGCGATGATATCTCTAGAGTCCAACCGCATCATGTCTCGGTGTGTGACCTGCGGAGCTTTATATATCAGCGATTTATACGAACCTCCATCTCCGGTGCCCCGTCTCGTGCGCACGAATCTGAACCCTTCTCCGTCTGAAGTCCACGTCGTTCAAAACTCTCTCTCGCTAGCTCATCGCGATATAAAACAATTAGGTCAAGAGATGGCTCGTCTAAATGAGGTCATGCGCCAGCTACGGGACCAGCGCGCAAACTTACAAAGGTTTTGTGATACCCATGAACCTATAGCACTGCCGAGTCCAGCCCGCAATCTTACGCCAGAATTGTGGTCAGAAATATTTCTGCATCAACAAAGTTCGCTTGGATCTTCTTTACCCCTTCTCGAGCAGAGAGAATTTGAACGACCACCTATCAGCTTTGATGTTCTAGAAGGACCAGTTCTGCCGGCCAGTGTCTGCAGCGCTTGGAGAAACGTTGCTTTGTCAACTCCAAGGCTATGGACGACAATCAGGCTGCTTATTGGCGCGTGGGATGGGACGCCGAAGAGCGAAATAATTGATTTATAGCTTTCAAGGGCACATACCTGTCCGTTGAACATGCAGATAATGAACGTCTTTGACTATGAGACGTCTCATTACCTTTGGAGACTCGATGAAATGACGCCCTCACCCTGCAAAAATTGGCCGCTCATTCGGATCGCTGGGAACAGCTCCATCTCAGGATCCACTCATCCCCTCGGTTTTGGGAAGCACTCACTATGATCAAAGGGAATGATTCGTTGCTGCGAGTCTGCACCATCAACGAGACCCAGAACCCGCATTTTAACCAAGGAGAACCTTTGGATTTGTTCGAGGTGGCACCACGGTTGGTCGAAGTTTGCGTGGACGAAAGCGCTAACTTTTGTGCGATGAAACTACCCTTTGCTCAACTCAGGACAGTCAATCTTCAGCATCTTACCTACCAAGCAATATATTGTGGATCACAATTAAGTCTGGACGCATGCATACGGATCCTGATGCTGTGTCCGACCCTCGCGGAATGCAGACTATATTGCGATTACTTGGAATCTTCTTCCATTCTTCCATCCATCTCTCGTTCGCACCTCGTTACTCTTGACCTGTGGGCTGGTCTTTCGGATTATCCTGCGATTAGGAGCTCGGATACGAAGAGTGCAGGGTTGGAACCATTGCTGAACTCATTGACCCTGCCATGCCTCCAAACTTTGATTCTCAGGTCGGAATGCGATCGCCTGTGGGATCATCTGCCGCTACTCGGACTGCTGTCACGTACAGGGACTCTTCGATCTTTATCCATTACTTGTCGAAAAATTTCCGTCAATCAGCTCATGGAGTACATTCGGGAGATTCCAAGCGACACAAAGTTCGCGTTCGAAGTTGATCTAGGGTTGACTGAAAACTTACTAGAAGAGTTCCAAGACGCCTTTACAGATCTATACTACGGAGGTCCTCTGCGATGGCTCCCTGATATCTCGTATTATAATCCAAATACCAAAAGGCGGTATTTGTCCATTGGAACTAGCCCTGGCGCCGAGCATTCCAGCAATCCTGATGCCGATGTTATCTTTCGCCTTACACCGGAGGAAATGGAAGAGGATATCGCCGAGTGGAGCAAAGAACATGGCTGCTTAAGCCTCGGTTCTTTTCAAGAAAGCACTTCTACAATGTGACCAACGATAAAAGCTAACTGCATTTTGGAAGAAGAATATAGTCTCCGAATACAGTTTCTGCGAACCAACTGCGAACCAACTGCGAACATCAAACTTTATATTACATGTGTATATGAATTCTCGTTGTATACTCCCTTGAGAAAATATTCATAATTTAGAACGAGAACTTTCCAGCTTCACATACATGTAACGAATCTCAAGTAGCAAAAGGTAAACAGGCACATAGCTATAGCTATAATGTAATTCAAGAGATTCGATCGGATTCTGAAGTGTATTCTTTCTGTGTTTCTTTCCTCTTTTCCACGATATGTGGTTGAAAATCGTGGATTGGACAATCACACAGTAGTACTGTAAGAGATCTTCTCATCCCATGTCATTCATGCGTACTAATTGCACTGCTCAAAAAGGCTACGCTTATTGTAGTATCTGAATAAACAGATGACCCGCTATCTTCATCTTGCCACACGCCCAGTCCACGAGGCCTAAAGCTTGGATGCGGAAACCACGCATTCAGTCTCGAGTCCAGGTATTCCGCCGACTACCACATCCGAGCCTACCTTCTCAGAGTCTCATCCCATCGTCAGCGAGATGGAGAAGATAGAACAGCCAGTTGACGAAGTCACGGTTGTGGAAGAATCTGCGCCATCTGAAGCACAACTCACAACGCTCTCAAATTCGGACGTCCTTAGGGAGATCTTTGGTCACTTTGTAGCCGATATCCAACATGATGGCCCATCTATTTCGCAAAATCACCTCCTCTGGGCCGCTTTAACATGCAAAGCGTTCTTAGAGCCTGCTTTGGATGTTCTTTGGAGAACAATGTTCGCTCTCAAACCGTGCTTGAATCTCTTACCGGGGTTCAAACTGATCGATGGCATGCATGTGAGACTAATTACCTATGTTTCAAGACCTGGCGCTAATAATATCATGACAGTTGCTTCACGGTCCCATTCAGGATAATGATTGGGGGCGCTTCGACTATTATATCCCGCGAATCCAAACGTTTATATACCGCCCTATAGATGCAAAAAAGCCCTCATCCGAAACTGAAACTAGTATCTCATCGACCACATTTTTACGCCTTGCACGTCTTCGAAAGCCTGCTCTTTTCCCTGCAATACGGCGGATCATCGCTCCATCGATCCAGAAGTCTAACCTCAGCCTTTTATCGCTCATAAATCCTTCTTTGAAGTATGTAGAGCTGAAGGGTATCGGCACTGAGAATGACGTCGTAGCGGCCTTCTTGTCCATGCTCAGTGTAGATCTGCCGGTCGTCAGGCACCTGCACCTTGATGGAACACTAGCGAAAGCAGCATTAGCACCAGTGATGCAGTTTGCGCAACTTCGATATTTGGAGCTCTTGAATATGGGGCCTAATATCGATGATGCATTTCTTGCATATGTCTGTACTTTGGAGGACCTGACGTTTTTGGGCTTGGATTTACAACATTCGCCTGCTTCTCAATTTCCAGGTGGGTTGCCCAAGCTCAAGAAGCTGCGGATAACAGCATATCTGCCCATGGTGGAGCGTATATTGGATAAACTACAAAATTCACAACTCGAGACAATCAGCGTGTCAAAATCCTTTTCCCCCATACCTTCAGAAGGTGACTGGCATACCGTCGCAATGACGATGAAGAAAAAATGGCAAACCTCGTTACGAAATATAACTATCTTACCAGATCCTCTGCTTCCTGAAATCGTGGAAGTAGTCAAGGTGCTTGCACCTCTCTTCGACATCCCGAACATAGAGTATTTTGAACTGTCTCGCATTCCAGGATCGACAGCGCCACCTCTGTGTCTATCGGATTCTGATCTTCTTATGATGTCTCGTTCTTGGACAAAAATTAAGACACTTCATATCCAGGCCCCCTTGACGCGAGGTCTCAAATCCACTCCCTCTCTTCTCGGCCTTCATCATCTTGCCAACAATTGTCCAGATCTGAGATCTCTGCAGCTCAGCGTTAACCTTAGTGACGAGGCAGATAGTAGACCGAAAGTTACGCATGCAAAGCTGCGTACCGTACCATGCCACCATCTAGAAGCACTATCAATCTCAAATAGCGAGCTTTATAACCCAGGATCTGTCGCGCAGAAACTGGACTTTATTTTTCCGCATCTCAAAACCATTCGAGCTTTTGGTAGATATGATTTCGCGCATTGGCACCAAGTTCAGCAACTTGTTTCTATGTGCCAACTCGCACGGGCGGACGAACGGATAAGGATTCGTCAATGGAATAATTCCACATGATGTGTGGGTGTTGATTATTCTCCGAGTTTTCTCTCGGAAAATGACAGGTTTGGTGGATTTAAAATTAGTTTCTTTCGAGCATTTAACTCGCTTTCTGACTTCGTACCCGCCATTCGAGTGGATTAACAGTGTGGTCTGGATTAGGGATAATTGCTTCACGTCCTTTCCTATACTTACCAGATGGAGCTTGTAATTTTGCTGTCGAAGTTGCAGGACTCTAATATGAATCTAGTAGGACAGATTGCCGAGGTATATTTAGGACGGGCCACCGTCCGGCACGTTTATCCCTATACCCGGGACGGCGGAGCCGCTGGTCCGTGCTATGTACTATATTTTGTTTGAAGGTCATCGGCAAATATACACAATTTCAATGCAGGTTAAATTTGCTTCCGCCATTCGTTAGCGGTTTCTTCGGTTGTCCGTTGGACCGTGCGCACCCATGCGCACCACAGCATGAATCGATGACGTCTTGAGGAGAGGCTATGTGAGACATATAAATGTGGTGCCACATGAATCACTCTTGCATCCCCTCTTCAACCTGAGCTCCCCTTGGAACTCATTCAAGACTTTCTTGTGACAAGAACGCAACATCATGTCGCCCGGATTTGCTATCAAATTTTCCGGTAAGATTAGTTTTCTTACTATTTTTGCATACACAGAAATTCCAGTTATTCATAGCAAAGTGTATCGTCGTAACTGGCGGGAATCGTGGAATCGGATACGCGTTTACGAGGGCCCTCGCGCAAGCAGGCGCCAACGTGGCTGTTATCTATCGGTTAGTTGACCTGGATGTGACGTGTTTTTGGAAAGAAAACATGAAAAATCTACAGGAGCTCTGCTAGTGCAGCAGAGGTGGCTCAGAAAATTAGTGAAGAGTTCGGAGTGAAGGCAAAAGTACGTCGATTCATAGTCATTAACACAATGCTTTCAATGAGACTTCTTCAGGCATACAAATGCGACGTGTCGGATACAGACCTCGTTAATAAGACGTTTAAGCAGATTGACGACGAGATGGGGCCTATCACTGGGCTCGTCGCTGTACGTGCCCCGCCTATGCAAGCATCTTGAAAGCGGCTAAGATCTCCATATCCGTCCAGAACGCTGGCATCTCCATCGTTAAACCAGCTGTCGATCTTACCCACGAAGATTTCCAAAAGGTTTATGATGTGAACGTCTTCGGCGTATTCAACACTGCGCGAGCTGCAGCCAAGTAGGCATCGTCCGTTATTCTGTGTCTTCAAACTCATAGTTATTTCATCTAGATTATGGTTGGAACGCAAACACGGGGGCTCTATTGTCATCAACTCTTCCATGAGCTCTCAAATCATCAATAAAACTGCGGAACGTAGTGCGCTTACTCAAGTAAGCCCGGCTTTTGTTCACATGAGAAACTTCTCCCTGTTAGCTAACGCCTATGTATCACGCAGGTGTTCTATAACTCTTCTAAAGCAGCCGTCTCAAACCTCACTAAGGGCTTGGCTGCGGAATGGGCGAGCAAAGGAATCCGAGTCAACGCCATCTCTCCCGGTTATGGTCCGTGGTTTTATTGTTTACTAAGGTTCTCAAAGCGCATTAATGGCTCCTTTGCCCAGTTAATACCGATCAAACATCGGGGATGGACAAGAACATAAGAGATTACCAGGCTAATTCCCTTCCCTTGGGCCGGTTCGCAGAGGTATGATGAATTCTGTCCACGGTATTCTAGAGATATACATTAAATGCGGTGTATAGCCCCATGAAATGGCGCCTCAGGTACTGTTGCTTTTGTCTGACCACGCTAGCTACATGACTGGCGGTGAATATTTTGTCGATGGGTACATTTTGCAAATTATTCGTCCCATTTGGCTCTGGGCTGACCACAATTCTCTTTAGCGGCCACCTTGTCTGGTAAAAGTCTACAGGTCCTAGGTCCACGATATTTCATCGGCAATTTGATTCAAGCATGTAATGTCCATATAAAATGTGTACTTAGATACGATCTCAATCTTTTCCCTTATAATTTACTAATCCTGTCAGTGAGAACTTCTGATTTCAGAAAGTGCCTTCCGAGGTATCATATTGAAACTGAATGCTTACTTTGGGAAATGTGAAAAAAAGTGTGACGGGTTAACTCTATACGAGTATATCAGATGAATAAAGTAACCAGGATATTCGTAAACATTTCACATTTATGGCAAATGCAGGATCATTACGAACAATGTTACAACGTTAATATGGGACAACGCTGTTAGCCTGGCGACGGATGAATCTCGAAAACTAAACGTTCTCTAAATAATTCACTAGATGTTGATACCAGATGACATTACTAACATATATCGTCGATAGCCATTGGCATCACATGGTATTCCTCGTCATATCGATATCCGTGGCTCAAACATGAATGGTACTCATACCACAATGCAATGTTTTCCTGCTCATCACCTTCTTCTGTAAGGCGATAGAACCAGCCACCAAGAGAAGTAGAGCAATCAATGATGTCCGGATCGGTACCAACGATGAACATATCTTCCAACGTTTGGTAATATACTTTGGACGGCATCCACGGAAATGGGCCATCGCCAATCACGCCTTCCATAATGACTTTCGTGAATTCGGATGAGAGCTCGTCCTTCAATGCCAGAGATACACCGAATTGAAAAGAAATTCCATCGGATAATTCTCCTAAGTAATCGAAGATGTGGCTGATGGATATTTCCTTGGAGGTGATGATTATGCTTCGAAGGCTCTTGGTGCGAGATAGAAAATTTAGCATTGAGCTATGATGCCACCCACCCATAGGCTGGGAGAATATCTCCAATTTGCGAATTCGTGGTAGAATCAAGCATTCTAATAATGGCCCTAGTCCAGCGCTGTTATCGCGTTGGCTACGATCTCTTGCCACCAGAATGTCCAGAGAAAGTAGATCCGCATGCGAAAGGTCTGGAATTCTGGATATCGGAGATTCCAGTAATCCACTGCATGGCAAAGCGCAATCCTCGAGTCTCGGGCATCGCATGAGAATCAAATGCACGGCATTTATAGATAATGAATCAATGCGTGGTCCTCCATAGAGCAAATCAACAGCTAAGAGTTGATCGAAGGGTAATCTCATAGTGCATAAGAGCACAATGTTCTCCATGCGGAGGTGAACAAGCTGTGGTGCAGATTGGAACAAGTCTAAAGCCTGCTCCTGAGGATGACGCTTATGTGTGGTCCTTGCGATGGAACAAGTCCGTAGTAATGGGATATTGTTTTTGATTGCCGAAAGTGAATCCCAGAACGACGGAATGGAATAAACTCTGAGGTCAAGATGTTGCCAGCGATACGATTCCGTAGCCAGCTTTTCGACGAATAGCCTCCAGGCCTTCTCCCCCCCAAGATTCCACCATGGGACAATCAAGTCGGAGACATCCATGATCTGTATCGTCAACGGGCATGAACGTGAGCGCGAAAGCCATAGATCGATACAACGTAGATCTGGCATCCTGTACTTAATGGCTACCCTGATCGTGGACCATAACCTTGGCGTTGATAATGCGATCTTCCTCCACCTCATGCAGACGTGAGACAATAGGAGCGGACCTTCCAAGCTATTAAAGCTGGTATTCGGAATCGCATCATCTCTCGTAAGGACGGGTAGATCAGGACCCAGCCAACTTTGATGATGCAAGAAGATTTCCGACCAAAGCTCTGGCGTAAGAGTTCGAGCAGGGGAAGGGATAGATAAAGGTTCATGGTCATCGCAAAAATGTTGTAGGATGCTACGCTGTTCTCTTAAAAGAAGAAGAGCGCCTTCTAGACGGGTAATCTCATTGCGAACCTGCGCCATCTCTCCCTGGGCCAAAGAGAACGCATTTCGAACTGCATGCGCTTCGGATGTGGAGGGGCACATATTCGTGCGAACGAGCGATAGGACGGGGGACGTAGGTTCATACAGACCGCTGAGGGCTAAAGTTCCACAAGTTACGCATGTAGACAAAGTGTTGCTTGATTGAAGCGGCGCCATTGCAATTAGAGTGTGGTAACCGATTTGGATTCCACGGACGATGATACTATGTGGCCCTTTGCAATTTCCAGAGCGCAAGAAATTGTTGCGTAGAATGTAATACCTGTTGCGCAGTCTATCAAGATATCAGCGACCACGTTATTTAATTAACAGAGTCAAGACTACACCTTACAGAACTTCTGTAATTGCAAGTTGAACGGCTCCAAAATAAGAGAAAGTCAGAACGCAATTGGGATCCGCAAGGACCAAATATAGACGCTAATTCGAAGATGAGCTAGTTCAGTACTTCAGTGCTGACGCAATCAAAGTCTTCAGCATGAAAGGCGGGGGGTCTATGACGTGAGGTGCCAGCAGGAACTGGAACAACTTCGACGCGACGCGTTTTGTAATCGTGGGAAATTTGACTCGGGAAATGCCGATGGGAAGAAAACATCGGCGCCTGCTGCCAGCGGTGGCCTGGCCCTGCGGCTCGCCACCCAGTAACTCAAGTACTTCCCGCTGGCAAGACAATAGCCAGCCCGATTGCCCCCGGGATTTGTTCCAAGTGCTCCATCCTTTGAGCCACTACCACTCGTGCGCTTGTATGTCTCATTCACGAAGAAATACCTCCACTACGCACCGGGCCAATCTCCGGATCCATGCCACTTTCCCCAAGGACTATCACAAATCGAACTCCTTATCGTTTTTCTGCGCTTTGGCCTGCCGGAATAATAGCTTATGGAGTGGCATCTATCATTGGAATCGAATCAAGAAACTGAAGATTATTTAACTCGGCCCTTGGCTGATTGGCCTATCCTTTGTCACCTGGCTCCCACTACTCTGTGGAACAGGATACTTCTTCATTTCCAGATTTGCGATATAATTGTCCGCTGCAGAATCTAGTGGTCTGTCTATCTCCGAAATAGGTCCTTGTCTTCAAAGCGATATATTCTGGCATTGCATTGTCCCAGCCGTATAGCCATATTCCCCGGCATTCAAACTTACTTTCTCTTTTGTTTCTGTCAGAATAAGTTAGTGCTCCATACAGGAAGGATTAGGCTTGATCTTTCAAAGTAGGAAAGGCCATGGAGCGCAACTCATTCTTGCCTCTTGCTTCGGTCTTCAAAAACATCATGCTTCCTGATATGATCCTCTCGGAATTTTTTTTATCGAATTCCTCTTCGTATCCCTCTGCTTTTATCCTATCTCCAAGCCAACTTGAGCGACGAGGTTCACTTTTACTATATAGATCCCGCTTTATCAATGTGGGTGATACCATTAATTTTTTGCAAAATCCGCGCTTGGACAACGCTTTGATTGCGCTTTGACAGATTCAAATATGACTATACATAAGCTTGCAGAGTCACATGGAGAACAAGCGCCTCACACTGCCTCAGCCTCATTTTCGACGCCCTGTTTTGCGATCCATCATCTTCGTTACTGCATACGGCAATTCGTATAAATTTGCGAATCCACTGTATCTTTCCATCCCATCTCATCCAATATCCGCTTCCTTCCATCTCAGTATATCAACGTAGAGCGTAGGTATGATCCCTCCCCGTCGACGTGATGCTCTTCTAATAGTCGCCACATCGTCCATATACTTAGCTTTCTCAACGAGTCATCCACCAGACAGCGACCTCTTATATCGCAGGTCTGCAATTCGTCGTCCATGGACCTTCCGTTGAACCGTCAGGCTATGTCGACCGCAATTATCACAAGCATAGATCCAGCGTCAAACACTCTCTATATGAATGATCTGCCTAGCGAGCTCGTGTCTGAAATCTTCCGACTTGCCGTGTGGTCAGCGACTGAGCTAAGGGAGGGACAACAATCCTTCCAGTCGATAAAATTAGCTTGTCACTACTGGAAAAACCTCGCGAAGAGTGATCTACATGTGTGGATACCAACAACTTGCTTGCAAAATGATTCAGAGTTCAACAGACACTCCTTGAAACGGGTGGACGAAGTTCTCAACGAGCCTCTGCACATTTCAATCACGGATAGTGAGGACAAAGATAAATTCGACGCTGAATCAATGGGGCGGCTCTTGGACTATATCTTCAAAAATATCTCAAGCATTAGCGTGCTTGCCATATATACCGAGAACTAGGATACTATCTTCACAAGCTCCAAGGTATCGACATTCTCAGTTCTTATGTCTGCTCTCGAGAATATCTGGGCTTTAAATATAGATTCCTTTCCTTGAAGTCAAGCCCGGGAAGTTGTTGCTACTCAGACTCAACTAGTCGCCGTTCCTGCGAGCCGGAAGTAGCTACCTATAGCCTGCGCAATATACCATCAAGGCAGGAGCATAGAGACTCATCGACAGGAGCTCTATTCCTCTCATCATCAGGTGACTTACGGGAATACTAGAGAGCGGATGTCCGATCCGGCCTCCGAGTAACCTTTAGGCGAGGTATATATATCGGCATGGGAGAGTCTACACCTCAGATTCGTACATCCCGTAGCGCTTTCCGCTGGCAGTCAGCAACTATCAAAAAACCATTCTCCCCGACATGCGGCTGACCCAGGCTCAACATGACCACTTTCTCGAGCATGGCTGGGTCAGGATACCCAATGCCATCCCGACGGCGATCATCGACGAGTGGACAGAGAACGTCTGGGTGAGATTGGGCTGGGATGAGAACAACAAGTCGACATGGACGGAAGAGTACGTGAAAATGCCCAGGCACAGGGAGATTCCTGTTGCAGAACTGGCTCCCGAAGCATGGGAAGCGATGTGTGAGATCGTTGGTGGAGAAGACAAGGTAGATCCCGTGAGGGAGCGATACCATGGCGATCAATTCATTATCAATTTCGGGTCAGATTATTGGGATACTGTGAGTGACATTCCGCCTAAGCCATCGCCGGCCACTCAGAATTTGGTCGACACTCCAGCATGAAGCGCCTCCACCTCAAGAACTGCGTGGGTGGTAAGTTGGGAAACCTAGACAGTGTACCCAGTGTAACAACATACTCAACATCCTTTCTTGACAGGCACCATGATAACGACTGGTATCGACAGTTCCTTGACTCGTCGGGAAACGCCTTGACCATCGTCCACTGCTTTACCGACGTTCTTCCTCGAGGGGGCGGGACGTGGTTGGCCGAGGACGGAATCGAGGGAGTTGTCAGGTACTTGTACGAGCATCCTGACGGGTTGGACCCGCCTTTCGAGAGTATTCTGTACACGCACATCAAGAATTGCAAGAAATTTGTGCAGGTCGGTCTTGCAACCTTTTATCGATGTAAAATCCGGGGCTATAAGCTACTGTTAACACTGCAGGTAGAGGCCAAAGCAGGAGACACACTTATTCTTCACGGCATGCTAGTAAGTCCGCTACTCAGTGTTGGTGTCAGGACTCACACCAACGCATTGCTTTCCGGACAGCCCCATACTCACGGCATCAATCACCTCCACTACGCTAGAATCATAACGAATCCACATGTCAATATGGTCGAGCCCTTCAACCTGAATCGATTGGATGGCAACTATGTGAGTGACCCAACATCCCGAGAAATTTTAAGCAAACTCAGCGATGAATGTTAACGTTTATTAGACTTTATGTGAGCAAGTCATTCTTCGAGCCCTGGGCAGAGTGTCAGTTCCGGAGTATAAACCAACGAGAGAGAGGAAGCGGTAAGGAGTGACATGAAACGGAACTTCACAACATGCATTGGGTCTGATTTTCTTCCCCTGTTTCCAGCTATTACCCTCGTACTGCCGCTTTCAAACGCGCCCGCGTCGAGTCGGAATTGCAGCGCATGTTGCAGCATGCCCAATCTAATGGCTTACCTTCTAGTGCTGTCGACTCGGTGTATTTGAAAGGCGATGAGGCCCTCCGGTTGCACGAAGAGAGAAATGGATACGATCAACCTCATGGACCTGGGCCCATCGCATATTCGATGAGGGACTACCGTGGGCATCTCTGAGAGATGTAGTCTTATGCTCCTATCGTAAGCTGCAATAAGGTTAGGTCAGGCCAAGACAGGGTTCGTGCAATCAAAGTGAGAAAGAAGTAGCACTATTTTTTTGACGTGGAAGGTGAGGATAGCATGGCTGTTGAAGAAGTGTATACTGGAAGAGGAGAGGCCATGGCGGTGCGAAGAAAGGACTGGGATCTCTAGAAAGTTATTATATCGAGTAGCTGCAAATTGTAGTGAAAAAAAAACAGATACATTGTGTTCGATCGTACATATCTGAATAGTATTCTAACTGGGATTAAACTGGTTGAGTACAAGGACAGTGCTATGAGACCCGCCCTGCCCAGGAACATCGTCACAACTAATAAGTGTGAGCTGCCCTGCAGTGAATACGCCCCCGGACCCTATGGTACATGGCTGAAACGTCGCACCATTATCGGGCGAGAACTGAAAAGTTGCCAAAATGGAGTAGACACTGGATTGAGGCGGCTGGAAGACAGACGTAGCACTAGAGCCAGTGACCGTCATAGGTGAATTATTGCCAGAGCCTGAAAGCACGATGGGTGCTGAACCTGGAGCCGCATTGGAAAATCTCAAGGACAATGTCTGGACGAGGGTTCCAGAGGTAGTGGCTTGTATCACCATTTCATTGCCTGCGGCTATTGTTATAGTTGTGGAGCTGGTGGATTGGCGAGGAGCTATGGATGTATCTCCAAGGGACAGTGCGGCATCTGTGCAAAGTCGGGTTAGATAACGTCCTTGCGATTAGTAGGGGGTGGAGACTTCTAACCTGAGGAATCACGTTTTTCCAGATCTCCTGGAAGAGAAAATGAAAATGATTCCGAACTTGGATCCTTGAGATATTAATAGATTTAATATACAAATATCTATACAAGCGACAAGATAATCCACTTACACAGTCAGAACTTGTCGCTACGCAAACTCCGCTAGTGCTACTGCAGTTCATATTATGTTATAGTGTATTGAAAACAGCCTAGTTACCCTCTTACATAGATGCCAAGTCTAATACGTTGTGTGAGCATGGAACGATAAACATGACATTGCAGGCACCTACGCGGGGCAGCAGAAGCAATGTTCGTACCGAGAAGAAGAGCGAACAAAGGGAGAATGGACTTCATCATTGGACAATAACCCGGAGTGTACTCTTGAATACTAGCTAATTATATACGGTACGAGGACTCTGTGTTCAATCCACGCTTGACATTGACAGAGAGAAGATCTACAGGTCGGAGTAGTAGACAGTGCGGAAATCATGTACCTGGATACTATCCGATCTTCCAGAAGACAATACCTGAGATCGATCCGTGCACGGCGGGTTAAAGAAATCGAAGTTCGCATGAACATGTGAAGAGTCAAATAGAGTCTTTGAAAGTCAGCCATCTGAGGATGCCAAATTGCGGAAATACCGTGGTCGCCTAACATGAGAACACATGCCAGTATCATCGGAACATGAGACTGAAGCACGAGAACATTCCCAAATTATTACAGTGGGTCTTCTCGCCGAGCAATCTATAATTAGACAATAGAACGGTTTATGCATACCTGTTTAAATACAAATTTCCCTCAATCCTGTCTCCAATGTTGGTCAGAATTTCGGTGAGTCTGGAACAAGGGGAGACGATTGAGTGACGATGCAGCTGCAGTCTTCTGCTGCGGAATTTTCGAGTTGAAAGATTTGGCGCGAGAAACTTGATTCATTCCTGTAAACAGATTGGAAAAGTACACGACAGAGATCGTGATGACAACTATCACTGTCAGTATGCACTGCAGCCGTGGCTTGGTCCTGCCGTGGCTTGGTTCTGGCCCACAGCACCAGGCTCTTCAAAAGCAAAACCGGCGCCGGCAACTACACAGAGCCGAGAGCGATATTTGTCCTTATTGAATTCCCAAGCTGGATCAGGTTACTGCACAAAGACGTCGGTCGATTCTCGAGAGGTTGAACCACGATGAGGCCACGTCTCTGCACACCCAAGGTTTGAAGCCCATTTTACGACCATAATGTTCGCTTTAATTTATAAATCAAAAAAGATATACTCGATTTCCTGGTTATATAACGAGTGGACGACTCGTGAACGACCAGCTTCCATCACTGAGCTCTTCTGCTCTGTTCTACATAACGACATGTGGATTGTAATTTGGTAATGCAGATTTGTTACTCCAGAACCGCCATGGCATCAACTGTGACCGAAGCTGCTGGATACAGGCACTATCACTATACGTTTTGCGCTTCGGCTCTATCTTGTGTCTTGTTCTGAATCTGCCCTGTCACTCTTCGAGTTATCTGCCTTCCGGTCTTCCTGTCCCGATCGAATTAAATTTCCAGCTGGGTACGCGATCCAGTTTGGAAGAAAACCGTCGCTTAGTTGAAGTGCACATTGCAAAATGGCTCAACAGTAGGCCTATATTTCTTGCCAAATTGCCACCGTAGCGAACTTACTCATGTTGGTCATTTGGAAGCTCAATTTTTTGGAAGCTAATTAAATGCAACGATTTCTTTAAAACATGGTGAGTTTCCTGTTTTTACTGCTAGATGTGCTCATACTGAGCCGCTCTTGGAATTGGACGATTGCCAGCTGAAACGCCCATGATTGTTCTCCTATCCCCGGTTGTAGCTCTGTCTTGTTCTTGGTCCGGCCCCTGTCTCCACAACTGCAAAAAGCTCTGTCTCTGACAAATCCTTGTTTAGAACAAACTCGTGAGCAAAGCATTGTATTGTAGGTGTCGCTTTGGCTTTGTATGTGCTTCGTATTATCTGTCCAAACACGTTGGCCACGCATTTTGGAAATTCAAGTTTCTGGATAACCTCGAAAGCTGAATCATTTTTGCGACTACAAGCACGTCGCCATTTCGCGCCTTCTGGGCTTGTACGCGCTGTTTCATGATTTGATTATGGCTGGCCATCCATTTCTCATAAATTCGCAAACTATCTGTTCATCTTCGTCGCCACCTTTCCCCTTCACCCCAGTTTAATCGGCACCCTAATACAAGATACCAATCTAACAATCAGGTACTGTCCCAAGCTACTATCTACGTTTGTATTGCCCTAAACATACTTTTGATATCTTTCAGAAGACCCAAGACTCGATTTATCATCTATGCATTCACATGCAAACCAAGCCTTTCCGGTTGTGGTGCAAGCTACTCATACCGCACCTAGAATTTTTCGGGTCAATGACCTCTCCGAAGAGTTCATCACGAAGGTTATCCGACATGCAGTGCGCTTCACGATTGATATAACGGATGGGGTTATATCTCGCGAGGCGATTGTATCCACTTGTACCCTGTGGAAGTGTTTCGCACTATCCGACCCAGAGACGACGACGGCCGCTTGGTTTTAAAACAACGCTCATTTTAATGATCTCTCCTTCTGCTAGCTTGAGTGTTCTCCAACCGGCCCTTTCGAGAATCTCATCACCAACAAAGACGACGATACTTTCACCCTGAAATCATTCCGACTCCTGTGCGCCCCTATTTTCGCAAGACTGCGATACATCCGGGTACTTATCGTGCATGTCCAAAATCACGATTCCGTTGCGGAGATTCTTCACAGACTCAAGAATGTTGCACAATTACTTGATCCTGGTATTATCTTAAAGAGTCTTGATATACACCGCCTTATTCCCTATCCAACGGTAGGACTCGGAATTTATCATCCAGAGGTAGGTGCCTTTCCTTGTGATCTCTTTTACATAACTATAGGCAACTGAGGAATATCTTTGCTACTCTTACAGACATCTCCAGATTACTCTGGATTTCCTCATCTGTCCGGTTCCGCTCTGAGGTACAATGGTTCCCAATTTGCGGCATTTTTTGGTCAACAGAATCCACGTTGACTGGGGTATTTCGTCTAAAGTTCCATTGGCGAACCTTACTACGCTGCCGGCAGTCCGAACCTAGAAATACTTATTCTCAATTGTGGTGGGCTTCGGCTGCAACTGGCGGAACAAGATGAAGATATGCACCCTGTCAACCTTCCTTCTCTCAAGATCTTGGTTTTGCATGGTCTCAGCCGTCTCTACGCGTAACATATTTCGTCTCAGATATCCGCTCCCAATGTTGTGGACTTGATACTGCAAGATTTCACGGGGGGAATTCTCTGTTCAACTGGGTAATACTGAATGTAACTCACTGGTTCTTTGCTTCGATCAACAACCGGTTCTCCGCAGTCGAGATTCTGACTTTTTGGAATATCGAGTCTATATGGCCACCAGAGAATCACAATATTGCGGTCAGCTGGGCCACGTCTGTGCCTTCGCTCCGTTATTTGCGCATATCGCGGGTCTCCCCGAACTTGGTCGATTTATCCCTCCAAACAATCCCGCAGTCACTTGAGGTTCTTGAATTCCACAAATGCGACCCTGATACTATCTTCAAATGCAACGGGATTAATCCGATTATCTATCTCTCCCAGCAGTTGGCCGATTCTCTGAATGCAGAGTAAATTGAGTTCTTCAAAGGAGAAGTAGACGCAGTCATTTTACCCAGTGGAACCAACTCCGAGGAAGAGATCAGAATACGTGGTGAGCACGAAATCGGGTTCTGAATAATTACTTTATTGGAATATCGGTTAGTGTCAACGATTCCATTCCTTACATGCAGTCCTTTTCGCCACCATCCGGCCAAGGATGATTATTTTATGCCCAATCATTTAAGATATCACTGCCTCGATGACTTTTCATGCATCCCCCTTCACTTAAAAATCCTATCTACCTTAATATTCAAGGATCTTGATTTTATACCACATATGTTTGCTATGCTATCCGTTTATCTTCCAATTTAAAGTTGCGTTTTCCTTGTATTGTTTTTTTGCTACCAATTTCATTGGTACGTTATTAGTCCTACAGGCACTCTGGATTCACTGTTTCTGTACACGGATATGGTAACCCTACTATATGTATTTCTTATTATATGAAAACTTACTTACCTTGTGTAAAGTAATACTAGCATCACAAAACTTCGAGATTCAAGACTTCAAGTTCAAACATTAGATAAAACCACCAAAATCGCTGGTCCAAGAGTGCATCATCCGGTACAGCCTGTACCCGCATAACGCCGCCAATCGCTGACAAAATACATCACAGATAATAAATTCCGAGTGCGATTTCAGATATACAAGGTATACAAAAG
This sequence comes from Nidula microcarpa, assembly GCA_036937055.1. NCBI lineage: Eukaryota > Fungi > Basidiomycota > Agaricomycetes > Agaricales > Nidulariaceae > Nidula > Nidula microcarpa. The sequence goes on along the minus strand of JASFDD010000103.1, from coordinate 18,434 downwards.
GAAAAGAACAAAAATTACACAGGAACAGCAACAACACAACAATTGTACTTCCTCCTTTGATTTGATATTAGCTTTCTACCCCCGTCCTTCCTTCCTTCCTTCCTGATAGTAGCACCTTCCTCTTCCTTCCTAGTAGTACAGAGAGATCGTATCCATAAAGAGAGAGGAAGATGACGAGTCCACGACGCAAACACAACTCCATGCGAATACGAGAAGGTGAGGTTGAAGGAGCACTGTCTTAAGCGCTCTCCGCGACCTTCTTCTTGATGACATCCACAATGCCCGGCTCCGCCACAGTGCTGAGGTCGCCAAGTTGGTCGCCCTCGCCTGCGACGATCTTGCGCATGATGCGGCGCATGATCTGCGAGAACCATTAGCATCGAACGTAAAGGTACACAGTAGAAATAGAAGACGCACCTTGCCGGATCGCGTTTTGGGCAAGTCGCTGACGATGTAGATCTTCTTCGGAGCAGCGAAGGGCCCGATGACCTTGCGCACTTGTAGCACGAGTTCCTTGATGAGCGCGGACTCGTCGTTCGCGTCGTATTTGAATTCACTAACATAACCACTACGTGTGAGTCTAAGAAATGAAGGAAAGATCGGGAAAACTGACGGCTTGAGGGTGACAAAAGCGTACACGGCCTGCCCGGTGAGCTCATCGGCGGTGCCAATGACTACAAGGAGGGAGAGAGAATATTAGGCGCGTGACAGAGGGTAGGAACGGGAAAGAAACGTACCTGCGGTCTCAGCGACACCAGGGTGCAGGATCAGAGCGGATTCGATCTCAGCCGTCGACAAACGATGACCAGAGACATTGATAACATCTATCCCATCGTCAATCACATTATTACACCAGTCCACAAAAAAAGCAGTGCACCATCAATACGGCCCTTAATCCAGATATACCCATGCTCGTCCCTTGCCGCGCCATCTCCCGTGTAGAAGCACCCCGGGTAGGGCTTCATGTACGTCTCTAAGTAGCGCTTGTGGTCCTGGTAGATCGTTCGTGCGATTGACGGCCAGGGTGTCTTGAGCACAAGCACGCCCTCGACGTCGTTGCCCTCAAGCTCCTTGCCGGAGACAGGGTCGAGGATGGCTGGCTCGATGCCAAAGAAGGGTACGGTTGCGGAGCCGGGCTTAGTCTCAATGGCACCAGGGAAGGGGGTCACGACGATGGAGCCAGTTTCGGTTTGCCTGTGGGGTGGGTCAGGTCAGGGTAGATAAGAAGGGAAGGGGAAAGGACCTACCAGAACGTGTCAACGATCGCACACTGCCTCCGACCGACATGCTCGTTGTACCAGTTCCACGCCTCCGGGTTGATAGGCTCGCCGACGGAGCCGAGGACACGCAAGCTACTGAGGTCGTGCGGCTCGACATGGTGGTGACCGAGGCGGCGGAGCAAGCGGATCGCGGTCGGCGCAGAGTAGAACTGCGTCAGCTTGTGCTTCTCGACAGTCTGCCAGTAGCGTGAGGGCGTGGGATAGACCGGGGTCGACTCGAACACGGTCGTGGCCACGCCGTTCGCGAGGGGCCCGTAGACGATGTATCTAGAAAGAGAAGGGGAGTTAGCGGGGATTGAGTGGGGGAGAGATGGGGGGAAGGGACGAACGTGTGCCCGGTGATCCAGCCAATGTCGGCCATGCAAGCGAACTTGTCGTCGGCGTGGACATCGAAGACGTATTTCACGGTGAGCGCGGCGCAGAGGAGGTACCCGCCTGTGGTGTGCACGACGCCCTTGGGCTTGCCAGTCGACCCCGAGGTCTATGCAAAATGGTCAGATAAAACAAAGGTTCGCCTACGATTGATCACTCACATAGAGGATAAATAGCGGATCTTCGGAAGCCATAATCTCGTGCGGGCAGTAGTTCGGCACCTTGGCGGTCTCCTCGTGCCACCACTTGTCCCGCCCCTCCGTCCACGCCACTGGGTTGCCCGTGCGCTTCAGCACCAGCACGTGCTCGACGAGGGGGCACTCCTTTAGCGCGGCGTCCACAATCGCCTTCGTTGCGATCGTCTTTCCCCCACGCTTGCCCTCGTCCGATGTGATTACCACACGCGAGCCACAGTCCTGCGCGCGGTCGCGGAGGGACTCGGCGGAGAAGCCGGCAAACACGACAGAGTGCACGGCACCGATGCGCGCGCAGGCGAGGAAAGCGGCGACGGCGTGCCAAGTCATTGGGAGGTACACGGAGACTGTGTCGCCCTTTTTGATGCCGAAAGATTTGAGCACGTTCGCGATGCTGCACACCTCGCGCAGGAGCTCGCCGTACGAGATGTCCCGCCCCTCGCCTGGCTCGTCGGCTTCGTAGATGATCGCGGTCTTCGATCGAACAAAGTTTTTTTTAGAAATTTCACTCGCAGCGAGTTGGGGAAAGTGTACACACCTTATCAGGGTTCTTGAATGCCCATCGGTCAACGCAGTTGTACGAGGCGTTCAGCCCGCCCTCCGGGAACCAGGTAATGTCGCCATTGTCAAACGAGCCCGAGCGTACAGTCTGGAAGGGCCGGTCCCAGTGAAGAAGCTCATGTGCTTTCTGCAGATACCAATCGATCAGTACTGATCCTAAGGCAGAACCACAGAAGAAAGGAAGAAGAGGAAGAGACGCAAACGCTCGCAGAGCAAAATAGACGCTAACTTACCTTCCTCCACCATTTATCCGACTCATGACCGACTGTCTCTGCATGCGCCGCCTTGTACGCATGGATATGGGGTCCGACATGGGGCACCCTGCTGCCCTTCGCCAGGCGCGGCGCGACGGGATGTATGGGAATTGGGGCTTGGGGTTCGTCTGCCATGGTGTACAGGCGAGGGGAGGGGGGAAAAGGAGATGGAGAGGGATGGGATAGAGATTAACCCATAATCGCCTACGCTGTAGGCTTTAACTGAATCAATAGAGGGGATATCCCCTTTTGGAACTGATGCCGATCGCGTGACCCTATTTCGCTACCCCGCGTTTTGCCTTGCCAGATCCGGGCAAGCTGGCTCGGTTGCGGCATTTCAACTCACCTTCAGGATCATCCTTCTTCCCGCCGTCCTTGGCTCAACCACTGAAAGCACAAATCCAGACGATAAATTGACAGTAAATCCTCTTGAGTTCCTAGACCCTGAGTCTTGAACTACGCATGAAGAGTGGGAAATGGAGCTGGGGATGAGATCGATTGCTTTCACCACGCGGAGACAAGGCGGAGCGCTGACGGGAATAGACCGGTTGCGGGGTAGCGCAGGCAGATCGGATTCGTTCTGTGCGCGGCTAACTCCCGCTAGGTGAGGGCGGCAGGACAAGGTAACTTGGCGAGTGAACGACGTGAGCTGTTATCGCGCGCAGGCCCGGCGTAGGCTGTGGATTCCAGCTCTGGAGAGCAAATTTTCCTGAGTTATGATAGAGAAAGGTCAATCATTTGACGCGCCCTGGATTGAAGCGCGTTTACATCTTACATACTTCCTTCAACCCTGGTGATCTGAATTCAGTTCTTCCTCCTGCGCGTCTTCCACCATGGCAGGAAACCCCACAACGTTGTGAACCGACGCAGCCAACACGCCTCATTCGCGCGCATTATCGATATTAAACGTCAACGGTCAAAAATTCATTTTTCCCACTGCCATCAGCGGGAAGTACCCAGAGTGGCCTTGGAATCCAGAATCGAGACCTGAGGCCGTTCGTATCTGCCATGGCAGGGCCAGCGGTCCCGCGGCCGTCAACATAAAAAAATTCGAATATCAGCACCATGCATGAGATTAACCACCACGAGCCGCAGCGCAGGTCAGATTCGCCCACCCACTCAGCGGGACGAGCAGGGGAGGCGCGCGGAGCCTGGATGGAGGGGAACAGACAATGTACGGACTTCCGTTAAACTGAGTGATCGGCGGCCCGGACCCCGGAAGCAGGATAAGCCAAGGTATCGGCGGCTTGCCGTCGGTCGCTGAGCCTTCGAGTCGTCCCGTCGGTCTGCACCGGTAAGCCTCAGACGCACGTCGGTGGGTGCCGGTTGCGAGGCCCGTCGCTGCCCATCTGTAAGAACCAATCGGATGCTCATCGATCCCCACAAAATGCGCACCGATCGTTGGGCAAGGTATACACAGAAAGTCGCGTGTGTCCCCAAGCCATAATTATCCGACGGCGCACCGGGCAGAGCGTTCTTGCGCCGCCGTCATGCAGCGCCGTGCGGATTGGAACGGCGGGATGCGGGTGAGCGTGGACCAGTTCGGCTTTGGCTTCAAGCTCGTATATGGTTTCTTTACGTGATGCTCTAGACTCGGTGCGCGGGCTGGCGCGGAGGACATCGAAATAACCAGTCGTCAAGTGCTCGCCTCCGGATCTTCTGGAATATTATTCGTGCTTTAAAGTTGCGATAGTAGACTCGATCATGGATAGATAAATTTGAGGTACCTCGACGGCGAACGGATGGGGATGGACTGTGCAGGGAGATTTCGCAATTGTGCCGCCGTGTATCCGTTGCCAGATAGAGGACGTCCCGCGCGGGGTTGACGCGTTGGTGAGGTAAATATATGCAATCCCCTAGGGCGCAGCTATCCTTAACCTCGAGGATAATGGTGGTCATAGCTCGACCATAAAAACAAGCCCTAGAATTTGTAATTGTAAAATCCTGGGAGGGGCTCGCCTTGTCTCGCCGTCCAAAGCTATACATTCTTGAATCTGCATTCTTACTGCAAGCGCCGAATCAGACCAATGGCCCGCGCCATGCACAAACGGCAGAAATTAAGCCACAGCGGATCTCTACCAGTGATATCAGAAGCTTCTAAGAACAGGGGGTGCGGCGTCTTCCCCGCCCTTCCCCTCTACTCTACCCCGCATTTGATATGATGCGGGGCTTCCGAGGTACAGGTACCGTCAGTTGAGCCATGTTTTCTGGAATCTGAAACCGTAGAGTGCGGGGAGCCGTCGCGAGATACTGTGAGATCCGGAGAGAATGTGGGGTTATCGCGTTGCCAAGGGCTGGGTGTGGGGTATAGAATAAGGAGGAGGGAGGGGCCGAGACGAGGAGTCGCCAGGCCTCGCCGCCTCGATGTCCATATGGGGTAAGAGAAGGAGGAGATGCGCATCACGATGCCGCAAAACAAGGGACAACACGCGAGCGCTACCATACGTCACGCGCGTCACAGGACCGTGGTGCGGTAAATTTGCAGTGGCATCGGCTGTGTCTTTCTAAGCATCTCACTGTCGGTGGGAAGTTCAAGCGCAAAACCAGAACGAGTACGGGGCCTTCAACATCTGATCTGCTACATAGCTTATCTCTGATACGAAGAGGAACGCCGTCGAAGATCGGAATTTCGACTTGAATTTAGAATGGCGAACAGTGGGAGGGCACAGCGACGCGTTCGGACGAACGCGAAGGCGTCTACGAGTTCGAAGACGAAGGGGAAGGGGACGAAGGGAGATGTCCGCAAGTCTAAGTCCAAGCCCATCAAGAAACAAGAAGAGGAGGAATCAGAGTCGGAGTTCGTCGAGGAGCAGGACGAGGAGGAGGAGTACGCGAAAGAATACGACAGCGATGCGTTGGACGAGGACTCCGACGAGGACAGCAAGAAGAAGAAGCGGAAACGCGTATCGTCTCCCAGAAAGGCGCGTTCGCCAAGAAAGAAGGCGAAGCGAGGCGCTGAAGAGGAAGAGTACGAAGGCAGCGACATAGAGCTGAAGGAAGGGCAGGAGATCGTCGGCGTGGTGATACAAGCCCCCAGAACGGGCCGAGGTGCGTTTGCTCTTACCTGACTTGCGTGAGGTTCACGAACTGAGATGGTATTTTCATCAGTCCCCCCCGGGCAGATATCGAAGAACACCCTCGACTTCCTGACGCATCTAAAAGATCCGGCCTGCAACGACCGAGAATGGCATGTCCAAGTTCCTCTTTCGCTCCCATTCCCAAATTATTAACGATTTATATCCATATAGGTTTAAATTGCACGGTGCGTATGGCCTTTATCAGCTTGTTTTTTCCCCGAGAAAATGCCTTTGCTGATATGTGTGCGCCGCCGCAGAGCCCGTCTATCGCCTCGCTGAGCAAGAATGGAAAGATTTCGTGGAGGCTTTTACTGACGTGCTCGTCGAAGCGGACGGCCAGATCCCGCATCTGCCGCCGAAAGATGTGATCCATAGGATTTATCGTGATGTACGTTGCTTTTCTCCCCTTGAACCAACTTCTTTTTGCGCTTCGTTCTACCAATCTTTGATGAATTTCTCCGTGCTGACATTTTCATCCCATCTTCATAGATCAGGTTTAGCAACGATAAAACACCTTACAAAAAAGGCCTATCTGCAAGCTTTTCGCGTAGTGGGAGGAAGGGTATCTTCGCTGGTTGTGAGTCCCTTCTATCTTGTAGCTTCTTGAAAATTCGCCATATTGCGTCCATCCACTCTGCGTTGATAGGTTACTCGCTTTACACGCTATTAATTCGCCTTTTCTATCTGTAGTCATATCGATATCTATATTTGAGGTCTTCTACTAACCATGTTTATTTTTATCCCTAGATCATGTGTACGTTCTCTATTTTCTTCATCTCCTCTTGAATGATTTGTCCGATATTTATTTCAACTACAGTGCAGGTCAGTCTCGTTTCTTTCAACGAGCACTAACTCATAATTAACTTCCTTCCCAAATCAATAGTAAAACCAGGCAACGAAAGCCTGATAGCGGCTGGCTCATGGTGTCCAGGAAGGAATGAGCTCGCTACAATAAGGTAAGCCGCCCATTTCATCTACCCGAAAATTAGTTTCTAATTGCTATATCCAGAGCCAACATCCAACGAAATCCTCGTCGCCTGCGGGAAGTCATCTCTGCCCCGGACTTTGTCAAGTTCTTCGGTAAGCCCGAACCGCACCCAAAGGGGGAGAAGCAGAATATCTTCGGAATGGAAGACGAGTTGAAGACGGCTCCGAAGGGAGTGGCGAAGGATCATACGTTTGTGTTTTTCCCCTCTTTCCTCAGTGGTTTATACTTAATTTATCTTCGTCTGCTCAGGGATATCGACCTGCTGAAATGCCGATCTTTTGCTGTCGTACATCGGTACGAATCCGATTTTTGACTTCTTGACGTGTGTTACTGATATGATTTTAGGTTTACGGATAGCGAGGTACTTTCTCCCGACTTCAAAGAGAGCTTGGCCAGTGTTGTACGAGTTGTGCAGCCTTTCGTACATTGGTATGTCGATGTTTTCGCCCATTACTGAAGTCTATCCACGAGATGCTCAACTATCCTGCAGTCTAAATGACATGATGACTATTGCTGGTGGTGGAGATGACGACTCCGACGAGGAAGATAACGAGGCGGAGGAGCATGATGATGACCAGTAAATGTAATATTGCTGTGTTTTTGTACTTATAACTATTGGTTCCTGTTTTGCTTTGGCGATGATAATACCTTAATTTAATTCTACAATGATGCTATAAATTGTGTAGGGAAGATTTGAAGTTTGTACTACCATTTAGTTAAAGCTGGCGTTACAGAAACCCCTTGGAATGCCAGAATCGAATCCAGAGTCCAACGTCTGTGGGTGACAAGCGGCTGATATCTTCAAGTGTCTCGCTGAACTTGTCAGCTGTGTCAGTCGAATCATTAGCACCTATATCCCCAACTTCTACCTTGTTTCCATCGATTTGTCGAAGAAAATTCAAAATCTTGAATGCAGGCTAGGCCAATGTAAAAGTTGAGAATGATTCGTTATCGAGAGTCTTTTTGCGCTTACCAGGCTCTGCAAAAGGTCGTTGCTGAGTTGAGAGCTTCCGAGTTCTTCAATTTTAGCAATCCACTCGGCCCATGGGATAAGAGGAAGCTTCCCGCACACCAATTTTTTCTCCAGAGCGTCATTAACAGCCTCAATCATGAGCGACCACGAAATTGGTTTCGGATGTACAACTTCCAGGATGGGAGGTAGCGTCTCTTTTCGGAAGAGTACTTCAAGGATGATCTTCGATACTTTGTCCACTGGGATCCAGTCGACATACTAGTGAGGGGATAAATAAACTTTCAGACCAACACCGGATGCGTGACTTACCTGATCCACAGCAGGTAAATAACCCAGATGAATACTTGACTTGATGACCATAGGTATCCAGTTTGTAGTTGGCCAAGCACCATTCAAAGTACTACCGGAGACTTGGCCGATTCGCAAGGAGCAGGCATTTATCCCGCTAAGAGAAAGCATCTAAAAAACCAGCTATTAATAAATGAAATGCATAAAGGACGATATTCTGACTCTCTCAGCAATATATTTGCTTTCGCCATAACCTATGCTTCCAATGACACTTCCCAGACGTGATTTCTGTTCCTTATTCAAGCGCTGTCCGAGTTTGGCTGAAACAGATGAGCTGAATATGATACGGGGATTGTGATTGGCAGCGTTAGCAAAGTCGATGAGCGCACGAGTTGCTTTTAAGTTCGAATCAAAGGACGACATGGGAAGGTTGAAGTCCACACGCCAGCCGTTGTGGACTATTGCTGTAACGGATCCCAGAAGCTTCGCTGGTATCAGCAAGCAGTCAAATCCACATAGTTGTATCGCTCACTTCTTCGTAGACATCATTTGCTAACCCGAGATTTCCTTGCGAAATATCACCCTCAATAAATTGGCATCTTGGCGATTCTAATAGCGAGATATCCAACCCGCGTTCCACGAATGAGACTTGCTGTCTTGACTCAGAAGCTGCTTTGTCACTACTGCGATTCAAGGCGTACACTTTCTTCACAAGTGTACCACTTCCAAGTAGGTCTGACAGAAGGAAAGACCCGATGCTGCCAGTGGAACCTGTGAGGAGAATAACTACATCCTCAGGAACAAAAGATGGTTCAAGTGAATTGCGAATTCTAATGCCTTCCGTATATTTAGTTATTTGATCCTCAATAGCAGCGCCCTTGTCTTGCTCTGCGCTGAGTTCGGAAATAACCCCAGCATGAGAGTTGATCTGATTCGATAGGGCTTGAGATATTTTTGAAAGCGCAGGGAAATCATATATAAAGTTCTGCGGAATTTTCGCGGAAGCAGTTCGAACTGACTCCCGCATCGATGCGTGCATTGCAGCAACGATACGATTGTGGAGAAATAAGACGCCTAAACTGTTGGTAATTCAGGTAAAATGAAGCCGAGCGGAAATTTTTTCGAGACACACCTATCGAATCCTTGGGAAAATATGTCCAATTCTGCGTTGAAGACCTTGCCATTGTGAACATGCGAAGCTTCATCAATGACCCATTCCAAGAGATCATTACCGTGCCAGTTCTTTGGCAAAGTGATGCTATGAGTAGTACTGGGGGAAGTACTCGGTCGAAGGTTGTTGTATCTATTAAAGAAAAGCGAAACGTCAACGTTTTGAATACTGGCCTAGGAAGATGAGAGGAAGTCACTCACACTTCGTCAATCTCTTTTGTATATAAATTAAGTGCTAGCTTCTTCACAACATTTCCCTTAGCTGAGCGTGGCAAAGGCTTTGAGGGTCGCGTGATAATGACCATTTCCTTGAATATTCTTGCAAAGCTGGGTCCCATAGAATTGGCTTTCTCAATAAACGGCCTGTGGGAAAGACGTTAGCCAATATGATAGGAATCACCAATAAAGAGTCACCATATCTCTTCCTTGTACGCCTCAACGGTAACCTTATTTGATGGAATAACAACTCTACCCGGCCTGGGATCCACAAGGAGCCCCACTTGAGGCCGACCTGTGCCAAAGATGACAGCTGCATTTACCTCAGGAGAGTGGCAGATAAAATCCTCCATATGTCCAGGTACGGCCTTCTCTCCAGCTGAGAGAACTATCACATCGTCGATACGACCGCGGCTTGAGAACGGTATTAGATTCACTTCGACTTTTCCGTACAACATGATATGCAACTCACACACGGAATAAATCTGGCTTTGTCGGATGCTTCTCAAACAGATCTTTCGTTGCGTATCCCCTTACATCTTCAAGATTCTCAATGGCTACTTGGTGAGTATCCGTGGTCTTGAAATTATCGATTAAATTGTGCGCTCATAAATTTATAGGATTACCTACAAGTATCTGCAGTTCGAAGAGTCCATCGCCTTGCGGTATCCATCGCAGAGTTGTCCGTTCACTGAACCGGAACCAATCCCAATCCCCATCGAGTAGGTCTTGTTTGCGAGGGAACATTTGTACTGGTCCACCTATCTCGGTTGATCCATAAGGAGTCGTTAATGTTATACCAGCCGCTACCAGGTCGTCTCCCATCTTACGCGATAAGGCAGCGCCGACAGATGCCTAGGTAAAGTATTAAGAAATGAATGCTTCCTCCATTTAAATTGACTTACGACTAATTCGAGGGATTTAAGCCATTCGAACGAAGACTGATCCTCCATCCAGTTCTCCAAGAAGGATGGAACGACCGTGATTGCATTGGCTTTTGATCTTCTCGCATAAGACAAAAATGCAGCATTCGTGGGTGCCATGGGAGCAGCCTTCGGGTTCTTATATGACGTCGGTGGGAGAACGGAGATGCCGTAAATAAGAATAAGAGGGTGAATCAACTGAGAGACCAATCCAGCAATATGAAATGGTGGCAGAATGTATGAAGCAAACCGAAGGGGAAGATCATGCTCCATTGCTTCTGTGAATAAAGCTGCAACACCTCATCAGCGGTAATAAAGAGATATTTGAACGTGAAACCTCATACGGAAGTGCTGCCAATGCAAGACAATACGGTGACTTTGTGCAATTGTACGAGGATTGGAGGTAGACCCTGTAGAGATAAGATAAATAGGAATAAGGGCAGGACACTATGGTTATAAATGCGTACCGGAGGAATGCAGATACAGACATATGTCATCCAGAATAGGCGGAGTTTCACTAACAAGGTAAGGTTCGAAAGGATCCTCTGGTGTCTCTTGGGCCAGCTTAGGATATATAGTCGCCAGTGATGGTATATCTTCAAAGGATACATCATAAGGATCGCCGCCTAGTTCTTGATCCATCCCAGTTATCAAATCGGAGACTGAGTGGCGTGAAACAAGAACGCGATGGCATTCGATTGAACGTAGCATCGACAATGTTGCTCCCGGTGAATTCCGTGGTGACATTGTAAATGGCTGAACATCGCGGATAAGGATTATGCATAGCGTCTTGGAAGAAGCGCACGTACCACCATTCCAGCGCGAATGATGCCTCCAACCAGCGCAATATACAGAATCGTGTCGACGTTTCCTAGAATGGCCACCACTTCCTGATCGGTGCCCACTCCTGGAGGACGCACAATATGTGCCACCCGATGGCAGGCTCGAGCAAATTCGCCCTGTGTTATAAACTCTATTCCATCACTAGGCTCTTTGTTGGCCCATACAAAGAAGGAATGATGGTAGTTGTGTTTAAGATTAAAGTCGATGACTCCTGGAAGGAAAAGTGAGCCGTCGATAGGGGGTCGACGGGCGCTAGTGCTTCGATCAGCCATAGCAGCAGTGGACGTGAGTAGGCTCTGAACGTACCCAGAAACATAGACTATTTATCAGAGCGACCAGCCGCCACCTGATTGACTGGGTCTATTAGTAGAAAGTGTCAATGCCAAAGGGAGAAACGAAGGCTCCGAGTGTCATCGTCTGCCGTCGACGTCGCGATAATGGAAATCGATGCCGCCGGAATACACCGAGATGCAGTGAGTGATACTATTTCCTAATAAGCTGCATCATGCATGAGATTGTATTATCTTGAGAAGGTATGTAAGCATGATAGCTTGCAAAAAGCAGTGAATAACTCATCGGACGGATTGGTCAATGACACCAGGTCGTAGCTAGCTCTCAAATCTCCTTTGTTCATATCTAAGTGTTGCAAGAGAAAAGACCGTCAGTGAAGCCGATGAAATCGCTTTTCGAGAACTACATACCATCGAGAGGGCTAAGTTAGGGTTCACCGTACAGACCAAGTGGTGCAAAAACGACTCGCAGGCGACACTGGAATTGCATCAGCCGGCTAATTCCGACCGGTCCGGAAACCGGTGTAACAGTCCTGAGTACATACTAACTTCACTTACGTGAAAAATCCTCACGGAGCTGAAATTGAACTGAATCATTATAGCCCAGTGGAAGAGATGAGCACTCGCAGAAACGTTTGTTCACTGTGATGCGCTCCTTGCGACAGAAATTGCTGGTGAAATGATGAATGAATTGAGATGGCCCATAACTCTTGCGTAACTCTTCTCAATTGAGCCGATTCCAATAAAATTTCATATCAAGCCTGTCTTAACCTAGGGTTTCAAAGAACGAACTATGGGCTGTAGTAAATATTCACTGTGTTTTGGTTCTTTGCGTGGAGATCCGAACCACCTATCAAAGACAGGAAAATATTCGAAAATGCAGTGCAAGCTAACAAAGCGAAGTTTAAACGAGAAGATGATTCGTGAATCCAACAGTCTTCGCTAGTCTGGTGATGTAAATACAATTGCTACTAAACCGAAAGAACTTCAAAACCTGTTCAGTAACAGCGCAAAATCGGCGGTTAAAATCCAGACAACTTACATTATATAAGAGGTCCTAAATCCACTATTATTACTCATGAATTAAAAAAGAAGTCCAAACTTTGCCTATGAGCGATGTTCATAGTCAGTAACGGGATGAAAAGTGATAATTAATGCATACGAACCAATCCGTATCATTCTCTTATCGTCCAAGCCTTAACCTCTCCTCCGCATGCTCTTGATCGCCCTCTTTAATCCACTAATAAAACCGCCACGCTCTTGCATATTCGCTGGCGGAACCTGAGTAGCGCTAGCAGTACCAGCAGTGCCCAGAGTGATGGACTGGGGATCGAAGCTGAATGCCATAGGCTCGGGCGCCTGGAGGTTCTCTGGGACTGGAATTGAAGACCCCACAAGGTGGTCGGGAGAAAGCTGCCTTTTCTTTGACGAGGTAGCTGAATGAGGAGGGCCTGTAGGCGCAGAGTATTTTTGCTGGCGTTTGGATTCACGAGAGGCTGACATTGGACAAGAGTTGTTAAAGGGTTATCGTGTAGCTATTCTGAGAGCGAAGTGAGTCAATCGTAACATAGCTTTAAAAGCGGAAGAAATACATTATACTCACGCCTTGGGCGATGTGCTGGGAGGATGTGGAGAAGGAGTTGGTGATGGTTCAATTTCAAAATGATGTGCTTGCAGGTATAGTAGTCGACAGTTCGCTACGGCCAGGCGAAGTGCATGACGTCACCGGCACCACGACACGCTTACCCCATGAGGGTCCTAATACTTCCGTCCTACCATACGCAACCGTAGCTAATCCCGGATAACCGCAAGTAGTCGACTTGCCTCGATGTTTCCCTGGCAGCTAATAGAATGAAATACACTCGAGTATTTGGTCAAGCTGGTATTCGCCCCCACAACCTCTTATCAGATTCACATATTTTTCAAGCTAAATCCTTTAAGTTCCATTTCCTTCAAGTTCCATTCATCGTAAGCAAGCATCATAAGAGGCTCGTTGTTACCGTTATGACTGAAGTTGTATGCATAGATGACGCGCGCTCTGCCTTTCCTGTCCATCTCTTCCATCCTGTTAGTAGCGACCGTATCATGTTTTGCGATGAATTAAAAAGTCAGGATGAAGGTCTATCGAACACCTGGATGCCTATCATGGCCGGTTTATTTAAATCAAGCGGGCCCAAGTGGGAGCGCAATTCAAAAGGTACGAGCTTCTTGCATTTATTTTATATTCAGAATACAGGTCTAATTCTTTATTATGAGATGTCGAAATGGAAGTGGTGAGTTTGGAATGTGCAATGAAAGTGGGAAGGGTGAAGACAAGGCTTTGTTTTCTTGACACAGAAAGATGAATTGCGGTGAGGACTCATACATAGTACTCATTGATGCGTAAGGACAAAAGGTACGCTTGTGGTTATTAGGCCTTGTAATGGTGGTCGCGTATGATGATGAGAGGTATGGAGGTAAGAAGTGGGCGTTTCCGTGACAAAATTCAACAGTATATCATATCATGCTTCCAGCGTCGCTGTCCCGACATGGAGTGTCTTAAGGGAAAGCATCCAACTGTGCTATAACCTTTTGAAGGATATTTTCCGGTCCTTCTGCTTGGCAGCTTAACAGACTTTGGTCAAGTTCAATCTATATACCATAAAATCGAATCTCCATAGCAAAACGGTCAAGTGTTCATATGTTGCATAGGCTTATACAATGGAGGCCGGGGAGGTCTGGAGTATCCAGTGTCTTGAGTTGCAATTTTTGCGTGTGCTGAGACTGCTTCTGAATCTTGCAGGACGAAAGGCGAGATAGATGTCGCTGGAATTAAGGAGGAGGAACTAAAGAGTGAAATTAAGGAACCCCAAATTACATGAGCCGGAAAGGGAGGATATTTAATTTCGCATGTCCGGTAAGTTGAGCCCTGCGTCCTTGTCTGCCTTTCTCATCGCTGCTTCCCGCAGACTCGGCAAGGCACATTCAGTTCTCTCTCAAAAAACAAGCCATACAAGTGTCATATTCAACAACGCATCTGAGCTAGAACAGAGGAGCATTCTACGTATCAACGAGATCGACGGGCGTAGAGAATGCTTTACAACGGAGCGGTCTTAATATCGGTCAAGCCATCGATCGTGACCTTCGTTCCATTGGGAACATACACCCCCGCCCTCTTAAGGGGACTGCCTGGGATCTTAAATGCGACAAGTTCCCAACTTTGTCTCGACCATGAGTCTGTCTCGCCCCCATTCAAAGTGAACCAATCGTCTTCCCCGTCCGAGTTGGAGTACTTGGAGACGAAGACGTCGATTGGGTATTCCGATTTATTCTCGACTGTTATAGTGTCAGCCATCTATTCAAGTAAACAGGTAAGATTATGCATTTCTTGCATCGATATGTTAATATTAAACACACCGTGGTTCTTATACGCGACGTTTGGCGGTATAATTGGTAGGTTAATGCAATGGGTGTACTGTGGGAGACATTCAAGTGAGTGAAGTGTGTATCATGTCAATAGGCTACTGACCAAAGTCAATATCGAGAGAGTGACAAAGGACTAGTCATGTTTATGCACGCGTTTAAATACATTCTGAGGGAGGTCTATGAATAAGAAATTGTTCAATCCGGAATCATGGATGTGGCACGAAGTTGAGTGCAAACACATGAAGATTCCGGCCATTTGTCTATTCCAGCAGCCAAATTTGGTCTATGTAGTGTCTGTAATGTCAACCACAGCAGCCATTAATAATTAACAACAGCGTTCCCGATGTCAACTACACGAAAGGTCTGTATTTTGAGAAGGTGATAGAAGGAACTTCCGCCTAGTCCGGGGCATTCGATGACAAGATACTGGCCATATACGCACCTGTTAATAATAGCCTCAACCGCGGCATTCATTTTTAGCTGATGACGACGTTCCTGGTGTCGACTATACGAAAGAGCCGTGTGCTGAGGGGGTGATAGAGGGGACTTCTTCCCAGTCCGGAGTTCCATTCGACGTCGCCGCCGCCACACTGACTATAAGTATACACGCCTGATCACAGTAGCCTCAACCAAAGCAGTCAAAATTTATAACTTGACATTCCCTGTGTCAACGATACGACAGAACCGAATCCCGAGGAGGCGATAGAAGGGATTGCTGCGGCCTGCCTGGCCAAGGGAGTTTGATGCCATATGTATTACTGAAAATATGTACACCTGATCATATACTCCTTCGCATCCTTGAGTACTTTATATCTGACCAACGGTCGTCTTCTAAATTATGCAAGGCCTGAGTTGCAGAAGAAGAAAACTCAACTTTCTGTGCATATTTATCACGCAAAACGACGCAACTTCGGGGGCGAACACGCCACATTCCCAGTATTTCAGTATCAAATGATGAGTCGGCCTGAGTCGTCCCGGCCTCATCCTATTCTAATAATAGAATAGATGTCCGCACCGTGTTTCAACTTGTCGCCTACAGTTGCGGACAATCAAACACAACAATTTTGATCTTTCCTAATTAGGTGTCCGACAAAACCCTGGCTATTCTCAAAAACCATCGGAATCGTCTTATTTTGACCCAATGAACCGAATGGTACGAGCAGTTTTTCAAAATTCGAAGATTTAGTGCTTTTTTCTCTCAAAAATTTGGCGTGCGGCGAAAAAAATCGATAAAATCTTAGAAAATGTAATTTTAGATAGATCTCATCTAGTCACATTTGATTCTGCAAAAAGAAAGAATTTCGTTGAATTTTCCCTTCTGAAATAAATCTCTCACTTTTGCTATGAGTAAAAGGCAGCCTCGCAAAAAGCAATGAAATATTTCTGGATTGCACAATCAAAAGTCGCCAAGATCAACCCCTCTGGCAAGATCCTTCACAGGCATTGGCTTGGGTGATGAAGCACCTCGATCAACTCCCTCTCACAGTCATAGCCGTGCACCTACTCCAGTGGATAGAAATGATAAGGATTTCCTTGATTGGCAAGATCTTGCAAACAGTGAGGTGGATTCAAATATGGAGCAGGATGAAAATGATGAAGAGGAGGAGGATTTCAGGGATCATCTGGATAATGAAGAATTCACCAAAAGGATGGTTGAAATGGTTGAGAAGGATGATCCAAAGGATATGGATTGGATTCCATCCAAAATACATAGAAAGGATCATTTTAAGAAAGGTGTGTTAACCTCTCCATTTAGTTTTTTATCCATCCTCAGCAAAGATTATTTTCCAGGATGGCCAGAGACATATGCCAAAGGCCCAGATGTAATGAGCAAATCCTTGCACACACAGCAGCACTATGCAAAGAATTTTAAGAACCAGACCAGCTTAGATCTGTTCTTCCCTTCACGGCCCAACACTCCCTCAGACTCAGATGTAGTCATGGAATCAGCAGCTGCATCTAGATTGAGTTTGACACCAATGATTCCCCAATGCTGACAGCATGAATCAGATGAATCTGACAGAGACAATGAGCAAGATCTTCAGTCAGCTGATGGCACTCATGATATTTCCTCTGTTCCACAGAGTGCTGCAAGCTCTGATCTCAACAATTGCAGCAAAAATCCTGAGCCTGAGGATAGATGTTGGAAGGATGACAAATTTTTGGATGCAGATGATGATTTAGAGATCGATGTGCCAGAGTCTGTTGAGAAAGAGAAGGAAAGTGAGGAAGATATTGAAGCATGGAAGAAGAGCTTGATCTGGGTGTTCAGGGAGCTGTGAGCAAGATAAAAGACTGGGAGATGTTGTGGAAGCAGATAAAGGCAGATTTGAAGAAGAAGAGCAGGAAGATGCCCCTCTCACAGATCAATCAACTTATGATCCTGTCACACTTTGCAAATCTTTGTCTGAAGGGATCTTCACAGATTCAAGCAAGTGAGGAGATTGCAAAGGTATGGCATGAAGAGGCAGGTGTATGGTTTGCTTGCAAGGTTAGAGCTCTTGCAAGACATTACCAAATCTTTGAACAGCTCCCAATAGATGCTGAGGTGGTTATAAAACCTCTCACTCCTTACTCAAGGATGAGAGAGTTGAAAAGTGCACTTGAGACTTTTTGACAAACCTCCCAACTGGCCAAGTCACCCCCAAGAAACTCCAGAGTGCCCTTAATGAAGTGATCTTTCCTGAGCTGGGCATTACACTGAAGAAGCCACTCAGTGTTTGGACTGCTTGTTGTTGGTTGATCAAACTTGGCTGGTGTTACACCCTAATCAAGAAAGGTGTTTATATGGATGGGCATGAACAAGCTGATGTTATCAAATATTGAGTTGAAGTTTTTTTGCCAGCAATGAAGAAATTTGAATCATACATGCACACCTCAAAGATCCTGATTTGGTGTGGACAGAACCTAAATTACAACCTGGAGAGCATGAGATAATTGCTAATTTCCATGATGAGAGCTCTTTTCATGGAAGTGAGGAGACACAGAGTGCTTGGCTCAGAGTGGATGAACAACCCTTGTGCAAGAAGGGTAGAGGTTGCCTTATCCATGTTTCAGCTTTTATCAACTCAAACACTGGATGACTTGTGCTGCTGAACAAGGATGGAGATGTCATTTGTGATGCAACAAAAATTATTTATCCTGGATCAAGCAGAGATAAGTGGTGGGATTGTGAACAACTTTTGGTGCAAATGAAAGGATGCAATCGAAATTTTTGAAGCTGCACATCC
Source organism: Nidula microcarpa (assembly GCA_036937055.1). NCBI lineage: Eukaryota > Fungi > Basidiomycota > Agaricomycetes > Agaricales > Nidulariaceae > Nidula > Nidula microcarpa. The sequence goes on along the minus strand of JASFDD010000103.1, from coordinate 370 downwards.
AGGAAAGCAATCCCTTTTTGTCTTTGATCAATCATCTGCACATGCTTCCTGCTCAAAGCCTTCAAGATGAATAAATTGGATGGTGGAAAGGAACAAAAGCAGTGCAACACTATTATTCCAGAATCTAATCCATTCCCTGAGCATCATGGCAAGCCTCAGAAAATGACACTTCCCAATGGACAACCAAAGGGTTTGAAATGGGTACTCAAGGAGCATGGCTTCAAAATTTCTCGATTGCAAGCTAAATGTTCCCCTGTCTGCCCAATTGAAAGCACTGACTTCTGCATGGCCTGTCTCCTCAGCCAGCAGGATGATTTTAAAAACCAAATTTCAATGCTGGAAACCTTCATCAAAGAGGCAGGCCATGAGT
>JASFDD010000102.1:0-65547 GCA_036937055.1 Nidula microcarpa | reverse complement strand
CGTTCTAGACCATCTATAAATAGAAAGTCTAGACGGGCCCATTTCTAAAAATAGATTCCGGCAACTCCCGAAGACACTATAGTTATTGTTGTGGAACACTGTCTCATATTCTCAGATAAATTGATGCATATATATATAGGGGCTGCAGTGCACCCTAACCACTGCTAATCCAATTTTGCAGTCATTGACATAGCCAATTTAATTTTGCTGGCATTTGAACTACTAATGTAATGTTGCTGACATCCTATGTTGTTTGGTTCTTTGCTGAGGAAAAATAATCCATGGCAATTGGCCATGCTGATGGGCACATCAGACATTTTATACAGGTAGGAGTTCCAGTGAATTTGATACATAATATTGATGCAGTGTACTGTAACTGCTACTACTTGCTATGTACAATTCATTATCTACCTGAGCGATTTGTGGGCCTATTAATGCAACTCACTACCTTAAGTTCCATGAAGTACCAATCCCAGTAAATTGCTATGCAAGAGGCCCAACAAATTCACTAGACTATATCAAATTACACAGTGTATACTACCTAATATATCTACATATTATTCACTGGTTCAGTGAATTTGCTGAACCCATATCATATGGCACATGTAGGTGTTTGCTGGACCATATCATATGGTACACTATAATATCCATATGTAAAGGAAGTGGACAGAAAATGTGTTGCATTTGTCATTGTCCTCAAGTATTATGTATGTTCACCTGCTTTCTGCTTTTTTCTTCTTTTATGCACACTTTTTTCCTCAGTGCAAGAAGTCAGCTTACTGTCACCACCAACACATATAAAATCATCTAACCCATTTCCAGGAATGGGGACTGATTTTTTGAGCCACTCCTAGCTTCAACATAGCTTAGGATGTCTTGTACTCAGAACAATAGAGAATACCTCAAACCCATGTAATATTAATTTAATCTTTTGGCAAATGTTAATATATATTTAGACATGTTCTCGGAACCCATACTCTCCTGTAACCCATAGCTTTCTACCACAACTGAGGGGTATGGGCTAAGGGAGACTTGACTGTACTGCCAAATGCAATTGATATAAATCCTTCTACTACTCCAGAAGATCTGACACTCTCAGCAAATGTTGAGTCTGAAGAAATTCACAGGCCATTAAGGCAATGTGTGTTTTAATGCCTGCCCATGGCCAGTCTCTGTTGCAAGGCCTTGAAATTTTGGTGGGCTCACCAAAAGTTCCAGTAACTTCATTGATTTCAATTAAACAGCCATCACATGCCATGACAATTTTTGTTTAAATGGGAAATGTTTAAACAGCTTATTAGTGTAATGATTTAATTTAATTAATGAAGTACAGACATTTATTATGCATTCACTATCTATCTAAGACACAAGCTCTTATTTAAATGGTGTTTAAAAACATTTAAGCATTGTTTAAGCAAAGTTAAATAATTATGAAGATAATTACAATGGGATTCGAACATGGAGGAATAACCACTTGGCTACAATGTCATTGGTAAGGTAGATTATGATAACTATTCTAGTCATGACATCTAGACATTCTAGCATCTGAAATTTTGCTAAGAAGCTTTACTTTACTTGTCAAGCTTATTTGTCCTGCGGAAATTTAGCACAAGTTAATTTTGTTAGGGAAAAGTAAGTATCATAAGCTAATTTGTTAAGTATCTTGTAATGCTTCCATGGCCACGAGGATAATCTTGTGTTTAGCACTTGTCATTTTTGCAAGGTTTTAGGTTTGATTCTTGCTGTTAGCCTTCCGCAAAATATGTCTAAGTGTTTTTACATTGTTTAAAACAATTAAACATGCTGTGTAGACACCCATCTATTGCCATTCACGCTATTTATAGCAGCTGAAATCGTTCCTCTGCAGACTTCGGCTTCCACGACTGTGTCCGTCTGCACTTGCATGGCAGCGATCCAACGGCGATTTGCACCTGGACATCTCCTTTTCATCTCCTAGCAGCTCATGATCAGCTGCGGTAATTGTGTCCTTCATGTCTGCCATAGAACGTGTAAGCTGCATATTGTCTATTTGTCCGATCTCTGCACATACACAATCTAGAGCGACCCAAGAGCGCTTGTCAATTATAGCCGGATAGCAGACTGATCATTTGAGTTGATGCAGGTCAACGATCTTTGCATACTCAGGCTCCTTGCGGAAGGTCCTAAGATCTTCTTTGCGGTGTCTTCTCATGCCTGGACTTTCGGTGGCGTGGATGACTGTGCGTAAAGGAAGGATTGATTTCAGACAAAGTGTTGAAGATGCGCTGCTGGAAAAATGGGCTGTGTGAGAGGTAGAGATGGCCCGGAGCTGTATAGCAGTGCTCGAGATTGTAGTGATAGGATGGAACTGTAGTCTACGTGCGTAGGCGGTATGTACGGTACTCGGTGATGTGATCGTGTGTAGCCTATCCCGAATCTACGCCCACAGCGACATCCGATAGAGTGGCCCTGAGCTAGCTAAGAGGGAGTGGACAGAAAATAAGTCTCATTCTTCATCGTCCTCAAGTTATATGTATGTTCACCAGCTTTCTACTTTTTTCTTCTTTTATGCACACTTTTTTCCGCAGCGCGAGAAGTCAGCTTGCTGTCACTACCGACACATATAAAGGCATCTAACCCCCTTCCAGGAACGGGAATAACAGATTTAAAAACCATAATCGATGCGTTGGATATAACACAATTGACTCCGACCGTTCCTAGCCGTAGACGGCTCTGGAACCCCCGAATGCACATTTGTAGGTACTCGAAGTATCGCCAGAAATTCTAAGACCCCCCGGTAGCTTGCAAGATCTTGGGGGACACACGTTCACGATACAGGATGTGGTGGAACAGAACATGTTCTAGTTCAATTTTAGGGAAGTAGCAGAGGCCTCAAAGGATTGTCCCTGGTTCGCTATGGTCTGGAGATATTTCGGGCACTGTTCTATCGTCGGATAAGAGTCAAGCCATCGAAGTGTGTTTCTCTCGTTCTACAGCCGTTTCTGGACTCTTGAATCATCTGATCTGATTTCCTTTTTGAAGAAAAATTTTCGATATTCCTCTAGGTGGACCGGAGTACAGAGCCTCTTAATATACGAGATTCAAAGTGTTCCCCGCTCTTGTGGAAGGACCAGACACAACCTCCCACGTATTAAATACAAATCGATATTAATACGGTGAGATGACTCGAAATTTGAAGGCGGTTCTTGTAATTTTGGATAGAAGGCAGATATGCATATTCCTTCTTAAGTCATGCCTGGTACACCTTGACTGTATCTGTCTGAAAGTCTCGGGACCAGCCACCCTATGGACAATTTGCAGCACTATTCCCATATCTCCCAGCATTAAAATTCACTCTACTTCCGTACAGACGATCACGATGGGACGGATTTGATGTAAATTCACAAGAGTCAAGTATTTGTGCTGGTGGTAAAATTACATACATATAAAAAATGCACACTCGCGATCTTTCACTTGTTGAACGGAGAATTGATAATGTCCGTGGGTGGCGGAACTAAGAAAGTGAATGTAGATACAGTTATAATTTACAATGCGAAATAACATACAGATATAGAGTCTTATGTGAACTTGCAGTTTTGATCCCATACCAGTATTGGGTTTGACAGGGCCAATAAGCGTCCTTCTAATATCAATTTCCTCTCTCTTGAATCAGTAAATTGATTAATGCCACACTCTTAGCCATAGCATGTGCTGGTGCTCGACGCATTCCTGATTTCTGTTATGTAACATGGGAGGATTGTGGGGTTGAGGAGGATTTGCGAGCATTCAGTCTTATTTTAGACTCCGATCTGTTTGAGAAGGTGATGATCTTAGAATACATCATTAGAATAAGCTGAGTTTGAAATATCCGTAACTAACGGCAGTATCTGAAATAATTGAGTGGTACATGTATGCTGAAAAAATTCTCAAGGCGATCCATGCGCTCTTGATAGAAGAACATAGGGCTACTATTTTTGTATCGGAATTCAATTTCTAACGCGCCATACTTTTGGTTCACAATAATCGCCTGAAAAATATTCATCACATTTGCCTCACATCAGTTATAAAAGCAGGGAAACGTTTCCCTCGATACTCCAGTTCGTTTGCACGCAACTACTCCACTGCATTACAATGTTTTTCTCCAAGAAAATCTTCATCACTATTTTTGCCTTGGCGGCTGTGGCTCTTGCTGCTCCGACAGATTTAGCAAGAATAAATCCTGCATGTATCCCGTTTCTCAGATTCGTATTATTATCTTCCTTACCGAAATTTATGCAGGATATCACTCCGTTCGCCGAAATCTGTACTGCTTTGGAAACTACCTGTACTGACATAGCTGCGAACAACATTTGCGCCGACTTCAGCGTTCTCCAATTCACTATGTTTAACGACGCGCTTTCTGTAGTGCAATTTAGTTCTGTTGGAATATCTTGCACTTTTTTCAAGTACGTTAATAATAGACAAATGCATACTAATGTTAACGTCTGTCCGTATTTCAGACGGGCCGGATGTAACAGTTTCACTGCCGGCGACACGTTATTTTTCGAGTCAATGGTCGCAGGAGAAGTATTCCAGTTGGGTAGCTTTGGAGGCTCCACAGCCTCCATGGCGTGTGGCACCCTTTAATTGCCCAGCCTGTAAGGAAGCCCGCTTTTACAATGTTTGAGAATAACATGGCTAAATATACCTGTAGCTCGTGTGTATATGACGGCGGGCATAATTATGCCACTGCTACTTCTGATTGTATTTGTGATACGATAGCTTGGATAATAAACGTGTGTTTGTTAATCATTTATGTGAACAACTTCAAATGTCACTTGAAAGTGCACATTGCATCCCTGCCAGTATATCTAAGCAAGCTGAAAATATCTACCTCTATTCACAGGCTTGACCTTGAGTTCAACCACTATAAAATAGACACTGAATCTTAGAATTAGATGTATTTTATTCTTGGAAGAGACATTTCATTGATTTTGATTAAACGTTCATCGTACTCCACAACACTTTTTGTTTGAACAGACAACGTTTAAACACTAGAGTGTTACTATAAATAGCATGAATGGCAATAAATGGATGTCTACACAGCATGTTTAAATGTGTTTAAACAATGTAAAACACTTAGACATATTTCGCAGAAGGCTAACAGCAAGAATCGAACCCAAGACCTTGCAAAAATGATGAAGCACTAAACACAAGATTATTCACTGGGCCATGGAAACATTACAAGATACTTAACAAATTAGCTTATGACACTTACTTTTCCCTGACAAAATTAACTTTTGCTCAATTTTTGCAGGACAAATAAGTTTCACAAGTAAAGTAAAGCTTACATAACTTCATCAATGAACAAATTAATGCATAATTGTTTTCTATGGTATTGACTCTTATTTAAGCTGTTTAAACAAGAGCACAAGCAACATACAAGCAACCTGTCTTGTTGGACTTAGCAACATTTTGGACACCAGAATGTCCAGATGTCATGACTAGAAATTTATCATAATCTACCTTAACAATGGCATTATAGCTGAGTGGTTATTCCTGTACTGCAATAAGGGGTCAATGATCACTAGGTTGTGGGTTTGAATCCCACTGTAATTATCTTCATAATTATTTAACTTTGCTTAAACATTGCTTAAATGTTTTTAAACACCATTTAAATAAGAGCTTGTGTCTTAGAAAGATAGGGGATACATCAACACTAGACTTAGTCTCTAGTTGTGGACCTTCAAAGTTGTCTCTGACTACTTTCCAACCCCATAGTACTATCTTCTGATGTGTGAACCATGTTTAAGTTAGAACCCACAAGAACTGGAAAGGCACAGCACATAAGCTGAAGCTGATGGTTCTTATCTGTAGCATTACAGTTGGAAATCCTTCCAACATCACTTCCAACATTTTTCCAATGTAGCACTATCATAACCTATGTCCTCTAGTTCCTATTTACATTTGGAAATGAGTCTTGACACTAACCAATTTTGATCATCAAATCTGGCTATTCTCTCATATTTTGTTGTTATGAACAGCACCATAGTAACTCAGCTAGTGAAAACACATATTTTCTTGTGGATTTCTTGCAGACTTTATGAGATGGATTTGATATTGTAAGTGTTATTCTTGTATAAAATTACATTTAGATACCTGATCATTGATTGATTCAAGATCCCTGTCCAACTTCATATCCACAGTACATATCTTGTCAGAAGAATTTCTACATGCCCCAACCAACCAAAACTCAGTGAGCAGCTTTTTATAATCTTACTAGAGGTAGGGAAAACCTGGAAGAAACTCAATCTCAGGCTGCTCAAATTGCTGAACTTGAAAGCCTACTTGCACTTGCTACTGAGAAAAACACAGACCTTCTGGCTGAACTTGCAGATAAAACTTCTGCCTATGATCTTCTGTCTAGTCAACACACCCTTCTGTCTGAAAAAAAAAGCCAAACTCTGCTCTAAATGTGAAAATCTGCACTTTCAGCTACAGACTGCACATGATAAACAGAGCAATATGTATCATGAATTGAATATGCAGTGACAGATCAGACAGTGAAGCTTGAAATTTTGAGAACATCTTGCAGAACAGATTGAGATGCTGAAATCTATTAATAAAAAGCTTGCTGATGAGTCAAAAGACTCTAAAACAGCAGTTATATTGAAAATCAACACCTCATTGGAAAGTGAGCTGTCCGAGAGTTTACATCTCTGGTCACACTCACTTGACAATGCAACAGAAAAAGTCAAACTCAGTAGTGAAAAACTCAAGGCAACTTATAAGGAAATTGCAAGTCTGAAGAAGGCTAATGATTGTTAGTTTCAGGCTTACAGGTATATAGGTAGTCTACTATTGTTGTATGTACTCATCTGTTCGCCCTCTTGGAACCCCCCCCCCTTATCCTTCTGAGGACAAACTGTCTTTGATGTCATCGAGACTGTGTCGCTTATTTTAACAAATGCGAGAACTGTGAAGAGTTCTTGATGGCTCAGCTTGTTTGCACAATGCAAGTATGCCACCATGTGTGTTGGTGGCTGTTGCATAAACTCTCTATTATAGTAGTATTATGGGTGCAACCTTGCCAGTGCACCATGCCAGCAGTGATTGTCAGGTGGTGACCTCAAAATCAGGCAACTAGGTTGGTGCTTGAACCTGGTGCAAGAAGGCTCTGGTACTTCAACAAATCTACAAATGTGTGAGTAAAAATGGAAATGGGTTCTATTTAATGCAAATATATCCCATAGTAGACATGGAAATACTCAAATGAGGGGATTTTTGCTGAACATTTGACATTGTGTCAACACCAGGTATTATTTATATGACTTTTAGGTTGTATTTATTACATAAAATTCCATTATACCTTTAATATACGAAAAGGTCATCGCTGATGGATGGGGATCCAAATTCAGTATTTAAGAGGTACAAATATTAAGAAATGCGACATTTACCTTGCGCCAGTGCACCAAATCTCGCCATGCACCGGCGCCAGGTGTTTTGCCGCAATCTCTTAAAACAGGTCAGTTATCGACCTAAAGGGTCAACCTCCACTAGGCTATAATCATCATTCTACAGGTTAATTATCGACCTAACCTAGGTTAAATAATTAGGTTGACAATCAACCCTCTCTGCCTGCAGAGGACGCCTTCAACGTGCGCCTTCTGGTTGACGGTGCCACTTTTGGCTTCGAACTTGGTGATTTTTACCGAGTTTTAATCCAGTCACTAAGTGAGTAAACACTAGGCACCTGATCAATTAATGGGGCTTCACCTGGTAACTAAGTGATTTAATTTTCTCTGAACTGGGTGACCATCGACGACTTTATTCACTTGAGTGGTTTTATTCAAGGAGTCATTGACACTTCAACATGCCATCTGGCTTAGATATGGTCCAGAGCGCTGAAAGATTCTGTTTGTCTTTGGTGAATTTCCCCATTTCTCTCGAACAGAACACGAATTTACATATGCTCGAACTTGGATCCTTCCAGTCCCAGTCGTTTGAATACACGGAAAGTGCATACTGGCTTCCGGTCATCATTGCGTCCGTTTCATCCCAAAAATTTGAGGAGGTTGTTTTATGGGTCGAGGATCCCTGGGATACCACGATGCGCTATTTTTATAACCTCGAGCATGCTGTGGCTGAATGTACCGATCTTCCAAAGCCGACTACCGTACGTCTGAGGCCTCCCTCGAGTAGTAGCTGGGGCGACCTTCACCGAGAGGAAAATCTCACTGAGGGGATGAAAGATTAAGTCCCTTTACCATATACTCGGAATATCGCCATTATTCATGGTGCATGCCGCAGCGAGATATTGGATGGATGGCTTCCACAATACGCATATGATTTCGACTCGGAGTAGATACATCATATGCACTCGTGGCTTCTTAGCTTTCTAGCTCGAACACTGCAAAATATAACAGTGGGACAATCATGAAAATGTTGCAGTTTGCATAACCAATTTTATTAGATATGTTACGGAACATAGGATGTATTTTGTCCGTGTGACGATTCACCACAAGGCGTGGGTATACAGTAGCACCATAAACATCGCTGATTGGGACGCAATAAGTTACAGCGTCTAAAGATCTAAGAAAAACCTCTTTAATTCCTCTCTCGGGAATAGGAATCGGATGAGTCCTAGTTGACGATAGACCAATTAATAGTTCAGTTTAGAGAATATAATGTATTTAATTTGCGTACCTTCCGACAATATAAGATTTAAAACAGAATTGTTTTCATTTTCTTCGTGGTCAGACGGCGGAAAAATTCGATGTTCACTGCTACCATCTCTCCTTTCAGCCGCAGTAGGATTTCCATCACCCGTAGATAATCGTTCAAGAAGATCTGCAATATCTTCCGTGAAGTTCTGTAGGTTGTCCATCTGGGAACTGGTAATGTCGATATTCACAGAAGGAAACAAAAGGTTCAGAATAACGACTGCTGAATCATCGATACTGAAACCGGATGATGAACCTGAGACAGTTATTCGAGGATGGGTTATATATTTTCGTGTCTCGCTAGATGCTCCTGGAAAGCCCTCAATTACGCTCGGATGCACTTTAGAGAGCCCTATTGAAACGATAGTGCTAGCTTGGTTTGTTCCAGCCGTGCGATGTGCTGCAATAATCTGCCGAAAGTCGATCCGGAGCAATGGGTGCTCAGAAGGATGTTCAGGATCCATCGGTAGAGCCTCCTTCCTGCCAGAATTTTGAGCTTCGGATTCGTTGTTGGTCGCCAGTGGAAAGATCCAGTTTGCAAGAGAAATCGAATGGAAATCCAATATGAAAACTCCAGAACGAGGAAAATTTTCAGCTGGGTTGAGACAACGAAAGTGAAATCGAAGCATGAGACACCGGAAAGAAAAATGAGAACTATTCTGCTTTATAAGCGATAGTATATGAGTGTAGTGCGGACACATAGAGAACCTATTTACCTCGTCCTCCTTTTGGCTGCTTTTATTCCCCTCCACTACTGAACGGTCACTGTCAAGCTTCAGATTCTCCAGCATCTTTATCTTGGAGGAAATGCTCGACGGCAGAGTGACGTTGACTGTGTCATCAAGTGGTTCAAGATCATCCAACGCAGTGCTAGCAGAACAAAGATCTTCATCCCAAAGAAATACTTCCCGTGAGAAGGATATTAATCCGTTTTCCGCTAAGATATCTGCAAGATCCAAATAAACATGCATGGGAGCAAGTACAATTTCCAGGTCGCTCACAGCCAAAAATAGCTTCTGCTGCCGAGGAGAAAACGTCCCTTTGAATTGTAGAAATAACGAAGGAGGTGAATCTAGAAGATCGTCTTTCTCTATCCAGTTTTTTGATGAAGAGGCAGACGCATTACGATGAGGACGTTGGTCTAAGCGGTTTGCTTCCTCGCCCTTCACATTTACGGTCGTACGCCAAAGAGATAATTCCAGTCCTTTCCTACGACATTCGACGTCACTCCAATCGGTGACATCAAAAGTGGGGAAAATCCTATCATCTTTTGCAGTTTTCGAATATTCGGGATGACAATGCGATGACATATAGCGAAAAGAAGAAAAGCCGTGATCTGGGATGAGTATTGGGATAGCAAAGGTATCAGGAATGATATGGGACCCCACGTGTTTCGGGTGACTCCGTATAAGAAAGGCTGATAGGTCGTTAACTGCTATTACTGCAAAAAATGTAGATCTTTTTGAAGGTTCCGATTTTTGAGACTTCGAGACCTTCTCCTTTGAGATAGATGAGCGACTGGTGGTAAAGGTAATAGAGGCAGAAATGCCTTCGAGGTGAACCCTCAAGCAACTATGCAGAAAACGTGGAAGACGCAGCGGATGATTGAAATAATCGTCTAGCAACCGTTCTTCTGAAAGTTGCTGTTTGACAGAGGTTTCCTCAGAGGAGATGGCCGGAATAATGAGGGTGACGACGTCTGAAACGTTTATTTCCAGGTCGAACTTGAAGGGGTGCGCAGCAGCATGGTGCTTCTGTGTCGGGGACCTCCTAGGATCTTCGTGGGACATATGAGAAGACCAAGTCTTCGCCATGCATATAAAACCGCGTATTTGCCAGGCATGCAGAATGGATGCGAATATTCCAGCCCTGATAGATATGTAGGATCTATTCTTTGAATCAGATCCTGCTGAAGTGCAGGACGACTCTGAAAGATCCTGACGAGTTTCAGGGTTGTTGAATTGTACAAAGACAGGTGTCGAAGTGCTTAAAATCAAAGCACGTTTGGGTATATGGATGTCTTCCGCTGGAGTCTGCGCATAAGCCACATTGGCTGACGACGATGCACTGCCGTCGATAGGAATTCCAGGATTATTAACAGGTATGGACGAAGCTGAAGATACAGAACATTCCGTGAGTATAGGGGTCCGACGATGTAGGTCATAGGCACTCATAGCAAACCCAGTGACAGACAGAGTGCGGGGTTTGCCATGCGAAGCGGCTTCATTCGTCTGATAGCGAGCCTCTGAGATAGTGGTAACGACGCTCATGTTACCTGTGTGCAGCAGCGTTATTTTTATGTCTTCTGCTTGGAATTCCAGTCGTGAAAGGAGGCGATCAACAAGGATTTTGAACTGTGAGGTATCCGTGGCGTCTGGATGCGGCTGCGAATGCGTGCGGAATTTTTCCTTTATTTTCGTGTGCAATTTTCCGCGCTTATGAGGATGTGGTGGCTGTCGAATATTGCCATCGCGTCGTCTGTATTCCGAGCTATCGGAGGGTGGAAATTGTTCTGACCCATGACACGAAGAGATAATACGGAATGTGATGTGAACGGATTTAAGAGATAGACGGAGAGGCGAGGTGGAACCCTCGGAGCCATTTCCAATAAGGACATCAAAAGAAGAGATGGTGCCACTCTCGAAAACTATTGGCAACTCCATGAGAACCCCATCAAAAGCCTAAACGATCTCAGCGTTAGGAGCCTGGCCTATGCTCGACGCTTGACGGAATAACTCGCCTGAGAATTTAACAAGACATTATTCATTTGCACATGTCCTGAATTAAGCTGTTCATCTATACGGAAGGTACGAAATTGGCGAGGATCAATTAGGCGAGCGAGGACCTTCTTCGTGAAGTATGACAAAAACCGGTCTTGAACTTTGGTCAAACCAGGGGTATCGAAGTCAAGAGATGGGAATCTGGCCAGCCAGGATGAAAGCCATAGGGATATCATCACTCGGCAACTTCTGAGCGGTCATCCAAGGCACTCCATGTACTGGATATTTGTCGAATTGGAGAACGTGAAAGATAGTAAGGAAGTTACTTCACCAACTTGAAGTTGATGACGTTGGTAAAGATGCCACGATCAGTAAAGTCACATCACGTGATGATGTACGCGAACCAAGAGAGTCAGTCTCGCTCTGAATTTATCAAACGGGCAACATTCCAAGTTCATGGCCAAAATAGTTCAGGAGGCACAGTGTGCACCTGGTTATGAAATAGAAAAAATTATTGAAATTCCAACGGTGTATTCGTACAACAGAGTTAGCTCAAAGTCGGAATGAGAGAACAATACGGTTTGCAATCTAAATAGTCTTATAGAACTGGATAGTCAATACATAGCTGTAAAGGGAAGCTCAGCTTGTTTCCGGAGCACAGTAGCCACCTTTAAGATCTGTTCGTGCCTATCACTTAGAAGCGGCGGCTGTTGAGTGACAGAGCTTAAATTCCAACAGATAGTACAGAACGCGTAGTTCCCTGGCGGATGGGGAACATTGCATACAATACACAAAAGAGTACAAAAGGATCAATAGATAGAATTCTGAATGTCGATATGGCGATGAGAGCGCGCGTAATTAGGCCTTGGAGATGTTCACAACCGCACCATGCTTCAGGGCACGACTGTATGGGCAGAACTAGTAGAGAGTAGAATCCACGTATTAGCGTAACTAAGACCTGGATCAAGCAAATGTCTAAAACGTACTGCATGGCCTGCCTCCAGAATCTCGTCATCAACACCCTCCACCTTGATGTCAACAGCTATCCCGAAGCCCGGCAGATCATTCGGCTCTCCAATGTGGACGCTGGTGTGCACAACAGCGTTCTTGGCCATCTCTTTCTTCCCTGCCTTGTTTGCCACCAGCTGGATCGCACCGAGAAGGCAAGCTGGGTATAGCATTTAGCATAAATATGCCTTATCACGTCGAGGATGCTACTCACAGGCGTATCCCATGGCGAACAGCTGCTCGGGGTTTTGCCCTTTCCCGGATCCACCCAATGCCGTCGGTGTAGCCAGTTTTAGGTCAAGTCCTTCTGAGGAAACTTCACCATTACGGCCTGCGCCTTTTGCAGTTGCATGGGCGGTGTACTGAACAGATAACACGCTTAGCACACGCGGCAAAAGTTGGGATTGCACCATCGCTCACTTTGTGGTCCTTCAAGGTCACCACAGACCGCGACTGAACATAGCCAGGTGCAGTGCGAGTAAGGGAGGTGAGACGGGATTGGGAGTTCCTCAAGAGAGTACGGGCAGCGATGTTCAACATGGTGGTAGTGCGGTGTTGGGAGGTGTGAGGAGGGGAAAGTGAGGAGAGGTGATGCTGAGGTTGAGGCCGAGCGGTCAGGGTCGGGCCGGGAGCATGGATACCCCAAACAACGTTCACACACATGGGTGGTGAACTCAAAATATCATACTTATCAAACCATACGTGTAGCAAATGTAATACAGAATTGTGGACAACGTTTAACAGAACAACAAAAAGTAAATCACAAACTCCAACCACTTAGAAACCGCTTGTCGTCACTCTCAACTGCTCCAACTTCTTCAGCACCTCCCCAACCGTACGATCCAACTCGCCTGCGATTGAGCTCTGCTTCGACCCAGGAAGCCGCGCGAACGTTTCGCAAAGATCGCCGTCGACAACAGCCTTCACAGGCACGTAGTACCCTCTCCAGCTGAGTTGATCTCTGCCAACCAAGCTCCCCTGCTCTGTCCGCATATGCTGCTCTAGAGTTGAAATAAAATCCACGTCCTCCTTCGACACGAACGGCACGAGAATGCCAATTGTGCCGTGGAGACCAGTGTATAATAGCACTTCACGACCACCAGCGACAAGCGCTACTTTGTGTATTGAGGTTACGAGGTCACCAACGTGGAAGTGGGCAATCATCTTGGTCTTATGCGGGGCACCCATGAGGAGACCTTTCTCGTGCAGGATACCAGCACCAGTGGGATCATCGTCAACCTGCTCGGACACCTTCGAGTCTAACCGATTGACGAAGATGTTGCCAAAACGATCGCCAGCAACAACGGTGTTGTAATCGACCATGGCCGAGGCGGTAACCCAGCGAGGCTGCGAATCATCGGCGAACACAAGGAGGCGGTTCTCAGGAGGCTTGTAGACGGCGAAGGCGATAGATTCTTGCATGTCCCCGACGAGAATGCGCGAGCCTTGGGTAGAGAGGGTGACAATCGCCGAAGAAAAGGTCTGCAAGACAGCATACGATAAGACACCAGTAATGAGAAATATTCATATGCGCGCACCTTGTTTTCGACCTTCCTAAGCAGCTTCTTCTTGCCGATATCATATATCCTCAACGCCTTACCCACACCAGCGACAAGCCGTCCTTGGAACGCCATGAGTGCAAGTGGAACATCATCCAACTCGGTCTGTACAGTCGCGCTGATCAACAACTGAATACTAAACGCATGGAATGCAGACTTACTGAATGCATAAACTCCAGTCCAGCCCCATCATCTGTGAACCTGTATGTCCGTAGATAACCGCTCGTACATGACCGGGGTGAGACGAAAGTATCCGCAGCCGTGCCGACGACGAGATGTAACTCGCCTCCTCGAGCAGCGAACGGTACGATGGCAAGAGAGAAGGCAGCCTCGTTGCCCTCCAAGGGAATGAGGCAAACTGTCTTGGCCTGCACAGGTATTGTTTTAGCGCGATTGATCAACCTGGAAAATGTAGTTACTCACTTCAATGGGATCGATAATCCTAATGCACGATGCCCATGTTCCTGCCGGTGCCTTAGGCCTGCCGAACACCTCAGCGGGTAAGTTTACAACCTCGTCATCGATATTCTTCCCCTGCTGACGCTAGAAAATCATAGTCAGCTTCTTGTAGAGGAACTACCAAAAGCAACATATACCAATTCGTTCAGTTTCTTATTGGCGGCGTCTTCGCCCATCACCCGTTGGTCACCCTCAATGAGATAGAAGTAGCCGTTCGCCGGGTGCGTGATGAATTTACGCGGGGTATAAGAAAGAGGTATCGAGTCTTGCTTGAGCTTCATCCCCAGCTTCGGGACCTGGAAGATCCTGATAGTCATTCGAAGGAATAAGCACCATGCAAGGTCCGAAGCAAATAAATACACACCTGAGAACACTACCAGCAATACCGATCAACCCCTCCGGACTGAGCTCAGCAGAGAAGCTCCACGCATAGTCGAGGTTATCGTAGATGAGAGGCGTGAAGTGCATCAAATTCTGATGGGTATAGTTCAGCCATGACCGCGACGAGAGCGCCAGGATAGCAGGGTTCCGTTGAATCTGCACGCGGATAAGCTTGATGGGCCTCGTACCCAAGAATCTAGCATTACGACGCAGTCAGTTCGAGTCCTAGAAGTATGCAAGTAACAGAACGTACCGAGTACGAGTATCCGTTAATTGCCCATTAATAGGATCCAACACCGTTCGGAGGAGGACACCATTCTGCAGACCGATGTTGACAAACATGGTAGGCTGGCTCTTGTTGATGCTAGCATCCAACATATCGGCGATGCAGATGGAAGAAGGCGGAGCAGTCAAGGCTTGTAAACTGATAGTCTCGAGTGTGCTCTCGGGGTCAAGAGAGATGATGCGGACAGTTTGGTCCTCGCATCCCACGGCCTGCAAAACAACGGAAGTCAACGAAGGAGCTTCAGGATAGGGAAAGCGATACTCACCAGATAAGGTGTCCTCTGCCTCCCCTCTGGTACCTCCGCGATGCTCAGCGCCAGTACGGTGCTTCCCATCGCCTTCCGATCCTGATACTCGTTCAGCTGCCCATCCAAATCCAGTTCGAAGTACACTAGCTCTGCCGAGCTGAGGGCAACGACTACTTGGCGCTTGTTAGTGGTGGCACTGACAATCGTCTTGCCCTGCGGTACGCGCCATTCATTCACTCGTCGATCGGACAGCACGTGCCGGATACCTTGTGGATGCACTTGGAGGAGAGCGTCGGCGCCGATTTGTTGTACTGCGAGGGTGGGGGCGGAAGAGAGGAAGCCGGTGTCTTGCACTTCTTCGATGGTCTCGCCAATAGAGAGGACGAGTGTTCCATTAACGAAGGAGAGGATGATGTACGAGTCGAATGGATCTGCGAGGGATAGAACGGGTAAGTCAACAACTTCTTCTGTTGAAACGCTCGTAAAGACGTACCGTCTTCTGTGCGTTTTGTCGTCCATACTGCATTCGGAATACCGGGAAGATCAGAGCTCACCGACTCCTCAACTTCGAGACCATGGCGTAACGTCCGAAGCGTACTTCGCGCACCGCGGCCGCATGCCGTGAAGATCTGGGGGGTATCGGAGTTAGGAAGGAGGTTGAGGACTTTCGAGTCGATGATGGGGTCCAATGACTCTATCTCGTCTGTGGCGACAAGATTGTCCAGAGGGCGGGGTCGGAAGTAGGCGCGGGGTAAGGGGGAGCTGGAGTCAGCCATACCCAAGGAGGGATAATCTGTCGAGCTGAACTCTGGTTCGTCATCATCGTCTCCTAACTTTTGGAATTGATACAAATAGCTAATAGTGGAATCGTCAGCTACGAACCAGTAAAATGTTGAACACCACTCACTGGTTTCCGAACTCGCTCGCAACAAAAAGGAAACCAGACTTAAGGATACAGAGACTAGAAGCGACAGGCACGGTATCAAAATACTTGATTTTTACGGCTTTCACTTCCTCCTCGACATGCTCAATGGTGACTTTGTACAAGTCGCCATCTTCGCTTTGCAGCAGGAAAAAGAAAGCACCCTGAGAGAATAATGTGTTAAGATTCTAGGAAACACGAAAGGAAGCATCGCCAACCTTCATCTTGTGCATCACTGCTGCGGTTATGATCAAGCCACGGTTGGGGTCTTCCAGAGGGTGTCTGCGGCGGGGTATAGGAATGCGGTGCTGACGAGCATCCATGTGTCTATAGATAATATGGTCCTCGCAGCAAACAAGAACACCGGAAGGACCGTCGAAACGCTCTGATGACGCAAGCTGACCTCCTGGAACTTGTATGAGCAGATTAGCCCGTGGGTCGGTGGGTTCGCTCCATTTCCGGACAACGTGATTAAGACCCAAGTCGAGTTCGTAGTAGGTCAACATCTAAAATATGGTAAGTTCAATAGTAGCCTAAGATATCATTACGACGAACCTTCTCAGCATTGTTAAACGCCTCTCCCGTTGGGTCCTGATCCGACTCCGCATAATCCACCTCCAGGGCAGCGAACATTGGATTCTCAAACCCAACATCCAGACCAACAATATGGTGGATGATAGCGGCATTTTTGTGGGCTTCCAATGGCGAAGAGATTGTCAGATTGGCTGCAGCATCCCGATTGAGAATGTACACCAACTTCGCCTTCTCCATGGCTGAAATCATCACCGCGCGTCCTTTGGGATCCGTTGCGAGGAATTGACCAGGAACGATACGGCGAGCCCCTGACTTCCCATACGTCTCTTGGTGCAGTTTCACGAAACTGCTTGTCTTCGGGTCGTAGTCCAGGATGATAATCCTCCCCGAGTCAGACCCTACGATGGCGTAATCTAAGAAGATGTCGCGTAAATGGATGCATACATGATAGATACGTACACGCGCTCACCCTTGGTCCCACCGGTCAGTCGGAACGCAGCAAGCGACCGTATTGACCCAAACACATCCGTCGCGATCACTGTCGAGATTTTCCCTGTTGGCGGAGAACCTTCGAGACGCAACAACTCGAGACGTGTCCCATGCGACACAATGATTTCCTGCTGCTTGACACCAGAGAAGTTGCCAACAATCGCCTGGGTTATGGCGGTGGGCGGTTGGAGCGTCAAGTTGTACAAATGCATGGTCGGCGAGCGTTAAGGACCACCGAAGATTAGAAGAAGCTGGACGCGAGAAGGAGTATTGAAATTCGCGTGCAACGGGTGTAAATGAGAGACCAGCAAGCGAGAAAAGACGATGAGCTGAACGGCGGCGCTGACTGGGACGTCGAGCGTGACGAGCACAAAATGTTCAGCGGCGTTGACATGTATTTGGATTAGAGACCGTCGGCCTCTGAATGTGCTTTCTACTATGTCCTCCATAAGTCCTATCATCAGCCGCCCCGGGCCTTGCATCAACCTGTCATGCTTTTATCATGTGAGGGAAGCACGATGGGCACCTACCAAGGCTGTGCAATTACCCATAAAGGAAGCCTGTGAATATATATATATATGGCGTATTCCATATTGAAACGCCCGTAGCTTTCCCTGTATTGACGCACGTTGCATACAGGCCACGTCCGGCGGCATGTCGGTATCCCTCAAGAATGCATTCATCATCGATGTATTGAGCGCATTCGTAAGTTCTTTTTCCACCGGCGTCCAAGCTAGAATGTGTCTTCGTCATTCCACTGACTACGCATCTCTTTCCTGCAACTGCTAGGCAACTAGCTTATGGTTCAGAAAGCAAGAACCGAGGTCTTATCGACTTATATTCGCTGTCCTCGCAACGGTTCCTGCTCCTTCTGCATTTATATTGCTCTCTAGCTATTCGTATAGCTGGATTTCAATTTTTCTCGCGTATTCGTTCTTCTTGGTTTCGTTACTGGCCAATACCGGTGCTTATCGCATTTCGCCATTCCATCCCCTCATGAAATACCCCGGCCCTCTCTTATGCAAGTTATCCAAGTTATGGGCTGTAAGGGTCGCACATGGAGGGAAAGCACACGTGTATTATCACAAGCTGCACCAGAAATATGGTCCAATTGTTCGCATAGGTGAAAACTATTGATTCTTTCGTGAATGTTTTTTTATGAAAGCTAACAATTTTCATCAAAGGTCCAAACGAAATATCTGTTATTGAAACAGACTTGATTCCATTTATCTTGGGCACCCAAGGGATGCCGAAAGGTCCACGTGAGCAATTGCTACTTCCATTCCCGTTCATTCGCTAATGCAATAGGCGGCAAATTAGTATGGGATGGCAGATTGGTCCTATCATCAGGGAAGGCGCGCATGGACAGCTTAATAGGCTGCCGGGATTTACAGCGCCATGCTCAATTAAGAAAACCGTGGAATAAATCATTCTCGTTTGAGCCCATGAAAGGCTACGAAGAACTTCTTCTGTCTCGTGGAACACAACTAGTGGAATCGTTGGGCAAAATCTGCAAAAGCGATTCAGCCGGTGTAGGCGACGTAGATATAGCAAAATGGATTGGTTACTTCTCGTATGTTGCGAAGTTTAAAGCCAATCTGCGCGGCATTAACTAATATCCTAATCTTCTTTAATGTTTAGATTCGATTTCATGGGGGACATGGCGTAAATAAACTGTTTAAACATATTTTTATTTGTCACTAACAACACTCTTCACTCATAGGTTCGGCGGTGGATTCGAACTTATGCGTGATGGTGACAAGGATGAAGTGTGGCACAGTATGGAAACATCGATTATGTATAGCATTTATCTTATTTTCGGCTTTGACTATGGACTGATAATAGCGTTGGCAAGCCTGCCTAATATTGCAATGCATATTCCCTGGATCGTTCCAGCTGCACAAACACTCCCTTTAGGACTCAGTGCTTGCACGAGGAAGTTTTCGGACTTTTGTATCAAACAAGCGCTTCGGAGAAAATCTGCTACAAATTTTAAACAGAAAGATCTCTATTATTATCTTGTACGTCACTGGGATGTGTTTCCATCCCCTTCTCAGTGCTGATGAGTTACTGTTATTTTCTCGTTTATTTATTAGACAACTTCAATGGAACAAGACTCTGAAGAAGCATCGTATTTCCCCATTGTTGCCTCAAATGCAATGCTCACGGTCGTAGCTGGCTCGGACACAACAGCGTCCGTTCTATGCAACATTATTTACTATCTGATTTGCAATCCAGAATATTATACCTGCTTACAGGCAGAACTTGATCAAGAATTTTCTCCGACATCTCTGGCTCCAATTGATGGCGAAAAGCTTCTAGAACTTAAGCTTTTAAATGCAGTTATGTATGTTGATTCTCTCTTAAGCTTCAGTTTCGATGTTAATTCGTTTAATCACCCCGAAGAAACGAAACCCTACGTCTTCAACCAGCTGTTCCGACGGCTCTCCAACGCGCACCCGCGAAGGGCAGCGGCGGAAAAGCCATGGGATCTGTGTAAGTTCTAACTGCCGATACTTCGTTCTACTTGAATTAATCAAAGTTTTTACCAAGATTTATCCCGGAGGGAACTTCAGTTCTTGTTCCTCCCTACGTCCTCCATCGCGATCAACGCTATTTTTCTCCTGATCCAGAGAAATTCTGGCCCGAAAGATGGATGAAGGAAGACGATAGTATAATTCTGGACCGCGCCGCGTTTATTCCTTTCTCCTATGGACCTGCGATCTGCGCAGGAAAAGCACTGGCAATGCTTGAGTTGCGCATGATAGTGGCAATGCTTGTGCAGAAATTCGACATGACGTTCAGCGATGGGTATGAACATGCACGATGGGAGAAGGGCCTAATGGACAGGCTAGTGTTTTGCAAGGGCGATCTTCCGGTCAAGTTGAAGGTTAGAAAATTCTGACCTTAGGCATTCCTACAGAAGAGAGATTTTAGACAGCAGGCGTGCAATATAATTTTCACTTTTTGATGGCGTGGTTACAATGTATTCCGCGTCAATCCCTAACAAATTCTATTTCTCTACTTGGATCATGGAAGGTGTCTTCAGAGTTGGCACATGTCGGTGTTCGGTTGGTACTTAGACCCATAATTGGAGAGATTGCGATTAACACCTTGCGTGAAAGTGGCATTGCGATTAACCCACCGGGTGTTATTTGGAATGCGATTTCGTTTCTTGGATTCCGAACCAAGTGGACTTAAAATTTTGAAAATTTAATGAATGCAAAATAACAGTCCCGATCTATCATCTAGCGAAAAATCAAGAAATCCGGGGCAGTATTAAGGACACAGAAACATAAATCTTTGTCGATGATTTTGTTGAGGGCTCACCGCGAATTCAATGGCTCCACAATGGCCCCACAAATTGGCTCCAAATCGTATCACGATTATCACCCGGTGTGACAATCGCAACGCCAGTTACACCCAATATGATAACGAAATCTCTCTAATTAAAGGTACAGTCTCACGGTGTTGGCTCTTCCGACAATAATTTCTTGCTGCTTGGTGTCCGAGACGTTAGCGACGGGTTTACAAGCTACAACCGCCTGGGCCCTAGGTTATGGAGTCAATGGGTGGTTGACAATGGAGCATCACGTTTTACCAATGCATAGTCAACCACCATTAAGTGTCCCCAAATGTTAAAAGAAATTGGATGTGAGAAAAAGCATAGATAGTGTATCCCGCATCTAACAGGTGTACTTAAAGGAGTGAGCGAGACGCCTGATGACATCAGATAACGGCGATGTTGATAGATATTTGGATTCAAGACCGTCGGCCTCTGAATATGTACGCTCTATTATTTTCTCAGCAGTCCTAAACTTGTGCGGCAGGAACTGCCGCACAAAGATCGTCCATCGTGATAGGCTCCCGCCAAGGCTGTGTACTTATAAATGGGGCCTGTGAACTTTCAAGTGGTTCATTCCATCGAAATTCCCACTTTCAGTGCTGCCCCTGCCGCACTGGCAATACAATCCACTTCAGGACCTCGTTAGAACTTAGTATCATGCCACTGATATCCCTCAGAGATGTTTTCATCATCGATGCATTGGGCGGGATTGTGAGTACCTCACCATCTACTATAATATGTCTTCATCGCTCGTTCATTACCCTCCTCTTCGTTCCCATTGCAAGGTCACCAGCCTATGGTTTAGAAAGCAAGAACCTAGGTCATATCGACTCATATTGACTGTCCTCACAGCAGCCCCCGCGCCTGTTGCGATTTTACTGCTTTCAGGCTACTCTTACAGCTGGACTTCTATTTTTTTAGCGTATTCACCCTTCCTGGTTTCTCTTTTGGCCTCTACTGGTGCTTATCGCATTTCGCCATTCCATCCCCTTGCGAAATACCCGGGACCTGTTTTATGCAAATTATCCAAGCTGTGGTCTGCATGGATCGCACACCGAGGAAAGGCGCACGTATATTATCAGAAGCTGCACTGGAAGTATGGACCAATTGTTCGCATAGGTGAAAATATTGTTGATTGGTTCGTACAAGACTATTAACGAAAGCACTTTCTTAAAATTTCAGGTCCAAACGAAATATCTATTATTGAGGCAGACTTGATTCCGTTTATTTTGGGTACTCATGGGATGCCGAAAGGACCAAGTGAGCAATACATGGTGTTGTTTCCTCTGATCAGCTAATATCATGGGCAATAAAATCAGTTTGGGATGGCAGATTGGTTGCATCTTCAGAGCAGGCACGCCTCTACAATCTGATAGGCTGCCGAGATTTACATCGTCATGCTCAACTCAGAAAGCCATGGAACAAATCATTTTCTTTTGACCCGATGAAATGCTACGAAGAGCTTCTTCTGTCTCGTGGAACACAACTGACGGACGCGCTGGACCACATCTGCAGAACAAATTTAGACGGCATAGGTGACGTAGATATGGCGAAATGGATTAGCTTCTTCTCGTACGTTGCGAAGTGTAAATTCATTCCGCATGGCGTTTGCTAATTTCCTTGTTTTTTGATTGTAAGATTCGATTTCATGGGAGATATGGCGTAAATAAGTGGTCAAAGCAGCCTTAATCCTTACCACTAATGAGACCTGTTACTTACAGATTTGGAGGCGGATTCGAATTCATGCGTGATGGAGACAAGGATAAAGTGTGGCACAGCATGGAAAGAGCGATCCTGTACGCCATATATTTTATCCTCGTCCTTATCGATAGATTTTGACTGTATATTTCATAAGCCTTCCTAATATTGCAATGCATATTCCCTGGATTGTTCCCGTCACTCAGTCTCTTCCTTTCTTGGCTGCGGATACAGTACAATTCGCGCATTTTTGCGTTAAGCAGGCGCATCGGAGAAAGGCTACTACAGATTTAAAGCAAAAGGATCTATTTTACTATCTCGTATGTGGTTATGATGTATTTCTTCTATCTTTTTTTCTGTTGACGGATGGCTGTACTTGGTTCATTTATTTATTAGACGACATCGATGGATGAAGACTCGGAAGAAGCGTCTTTTTTCCCTATCGTCGCTTCAAATGCAGTGCTCACTGTTGTGGCTGGGTCGGACACGACAGCATCAGTTCTATGCAACGTCATTTACTATCTCCTGTCTCATCCAGATTATTATACTCGCTTACAAGGAGAGCTTGATCAAGAATTCTCTCCGACCTCCGTGGCTCCAATTGATACCGACAGGCTTTCAGAACTGCAACTTTTGAACGCAATCATGTAAGTTTCATCCCCGCCAACCTTCAACTTCTGTTGTTCCACTCTAAACACCTCGGAAGAAATGAAACCTTGCGCCTTCAACCGGCTGTTCCGACAGCTCTACAGCGCGCACCCGCGAAAAGTAGTGGCGGAAAAGCCATTGGATCCATGTAAGCTCGTACTACCGATATCTCCTTTCAGTTTAATCGAAACGTTCACCAAGGTTTATTCCTGAGGGAACTGCAGTTCTTGTCCCTCCCTATGCCCTCCATCGTGATCATCGCTATTTCTCTCCTTATCCTGAGAAATTTTGGCCTGAAAGATGGATAAAAGAAGACCCTAGCATCGTTTTGGACCGCTCTGCGTTTATTCCATTCTCTCATGGACCTGCAATCTGCGCTGGCAAAGCACTTGCAATGCTTGAGTTGCGCATGATAGTGGCAATGCTTGTGCAGAAATTTGACATGTTGTTCAGTGATGGGTATGATCATGCGCGCTGGGAGGAAGATTTGATGGATAGGCTGGTGTTCTCCAAGGGTGCTCTTCCAGTTAAATTGACGATAAGAAAATTCAACCTTGTCACTGGAAACATATGAAAGAAGGGGCCTTTGACATACATAATACAAGTATGCTGTGCTCTGCCAAATCGATGTAGCGCCACGTTTAATAATAATTTCCGCAATGGCATTACGCAAGAAATCTTCACCATTGATACATTTCGCGTTCGAGTAATAAACCGCTGAAGATCTTTGAAATTTAAACGCCTAAAAGGATGAGAGCTCCTATCTGGCGTCTACATATGCTCGCAATATTTTTTTTAAATAAATATTCGACATGATGATGTCGAAGGAAATTTAGAAGCACTGCCCTACAAAATACGAAACACATAATCATTGAATATTCAGGCCGGCAGGTGCTGACAAATGCTGCACGGCACATATTTTGATGTACTGTGCTTGTATGTAGGGAGGCAACCGTAACGGATAACGGGGGGGTCGGTTGCGTTGCATTTTAGCTAACAAGTAACGCGTAACGGTGGGTTGGTTGCTTAAGGTGGACCGTTATAGGTGTAGCTCAAGCGCCCAAAATTGGCTTTCCGGGCAGGCCTGCGATGTTTTTAGTTATTAATTTTTGCAACTGTAATGCCAAACGAGGGTCTGGTTGCCTAAGTTGCGTAGTGATTTTTGCGTAACGCTTGACCAGCAGTTGCCTCCCTACATACAGGTACAATATGAGGATATGGACAATGTCATCCTGGGTAAGGATCTTCAAGTACACGTGGTATGACTCCCCTGGCGTAATACTAGTAACGGTACTGAATCCAGTCTGTTTATTCTTCACATTCAACTTGGAAACATTTTAGAACTTGATACAGTACATTTGTCAAACATGTCTGAGCTAGATAGTAATACAATATTACTATGTGTTTCATGCGGATAAATTACGGGTTGTACACAATCTATCTTTAATTTCTCGGTATATAGCTCATGGTGTTTAATGAGTCAAGGACCCTTTCCAGAATTATGTCACCTCTTTACAGGGTGTACCTAAAGAAGAAAATTCCAATGAGATAGAACATACGCTGCTGGAGACTGTAATCTCACCGGAAGAGGGGGCTTTCATTCCCCATATCCTTGAACTGTTCTCGCCTTTCCACTGTATCCTCTATCCCTTCTCGCTTACATTGCTCGATCTTTTTCTTGTTAAGTCTATTGTAGTCCCACATTGCGACACCACTGAGTAGCATCCTGTTAAAAAAACCAGGAGATCTGACTATGATTCACTATTAGACTTTCGAGGAAGACTTACGAAAGTGAGAGCCAGCCCAAGATGGTTCCATGCCCAATGTGGAAGCGTGGCGGCGTAATATAGATGAAGGAAGAGCAAATCCTGGTAAATTTCTGTTAGCGTGCCATAATTCCAATGCACATGCCGGGTAAGCTCACCCTCCCAGATTACCAATTCCGATGACCATAGCGAGGGTGACACCTGCAAGGGAAGAATGTCAGCAGGAATAGGCTTCGGATAGACAGTAGCATTACCCTTGCGAATATCACCCCCTGCAGCTGATCCTGCCCAAGCTAAATCTACTGCAACAGTGGGATAGACGCCAACGGCAGCAAGGACGGCTCCAACATATGCTACGCCAGGTCGTGATTGCGTATAGAGGACAATATACCCGATAAAAGATACGAAAGCACAGCCAATCACAAAAGGGCCCCGCAGATTTATCCTGTCAGACAAGATGCCCACTAGTAAGGGTTAACATGAGTAATGATATGGATATGCCGTGAATCCGGCGTAACAGTACCTGTGATTGTGGCAATACATCCAGCGACAAATGGAGGGACTGTAAGAAGCTGTGCGTTAGCGGCTGAAAAGCCCAGCTCGTTCACAATTGTCGGAGTGAAAAGCGCGATGGCATATACGGGGACTAGCAAGCCTGCCGAAGCAAATAGCATTGAAGTTCAGCATAATTCAAACCACATACCCGAAGGAATCTACCTGTATAAATGCCCACTTGCAAGTAGCTCTTGTAATCGGACATAGCCTGCCATACGAACTTTATATCGTAATGGGTTGCCAGACCTAGGGTGTCTTCCTTCAGCATTGTTGTGACGATGAGCTTGTCCTTCACGTCCAGGAATGATGCAGTCTCAGGGTACTGGTTCCTCTATTAGACTACTGGCGCAGGAAAAACATGAAAAACATCCGACTTACGTCGTGCATGAAGAAAAAGGCGAGGGTAGCGACAATGATGGTAACTACCAAAGTCATCAGAAGTATGTCGTCGGAAGAAATAGGGAGGACATACGGATGCCCTCGAGGCAGAACTATTAGAAAGATGATGTTATCGAACTGCTTCATTATAATGCAGAAAGATGTACATACGATCCATTGCCAGCCATGCAATCCCCCCAGTCCTTCCATGTGCTCAATTCCATAGCTTGTAGGCCGCGAAATAGATTAACCATAAGATAAGCGGTCATATACACAGACAGGGATAAACGTACGCCAAAAGACCACCGAAAGCACCTGCGATTGTAGCTGCGGAGAAGAAAATTGCTATCCTCTTTGCCACATCTCTTCGCCTATACCATAGTGACAGATAGAACGTGATCTGCGGAAAATTTTTTAACTCTGAATGAGGCGCGAGATTCATCAGCCTTACCCCCGGAAATAAACCAGCCTCAGTTAATCCCAAGAAAATGCGCGCACTAGATGAAAACCAGGTCAGTCTCAAGGTACGCGCTAGCAATGTTGGATAGATGCGTACACAATAAGAGATTCGTAAGTTTTGCATAAGGACATTAAGGTCATCACCAAACCTGAGGCCGATCGACATCGTGAGGACGATTCAACCAATAATAGTTCAGATGCATACCCCATGCCACCATAATAGCCGGAACTAGGTAAAGCGTCAGTTGAACGGCCTTCGAACATACAAATAGAGCTTACTCCACACCGAGGGTCGGAACAGCTTGAGACAAACGTTACTAGGCACATGGGTCAATGAGAGCGCGATATTTAAATACACGAGAGACGTACGATGGAACTTCAGCCAATGAATACGGAATCTTGGTGCAAAATAAGCACGAGAAATAAAAGATCTATGCAAGTCAAACGCACGAAGAAGACAGCTGCTATCTGTATAGACAAATACATAGTACATCTTTCAGTGAGACGGATCATCTGGCCGAATGATGTTACATACGACGTTGTATTTCAGGCCATCGAGATGAGCGTCTTTGGTCATGCCGGCAATCTTCGCATTACCTTCAGTACAATGTCAGTAAACCTTTGAAAATGGCAGATGCGTAGTGAACACACCGATATTGGCTCGATCCCTACAGATATCAAATGAATGAGTGAGTTTCGCGGATCATGACTGAAATCACGTAGTACTCACAAGAAAGAGAGAAGATAAAGTAGAGAGACGAATGGCAAAAGATGAAGATCCATCTTCCTCAATACTCTCTTTCTGTCGGCCTCGGTAAGCCCGCTGGCGAGCTCCGTGTCCTTCAGATGTTCAGTGCGAGCTTCCTCGTATGAAACCTTTTCCTTCTCGAAGGAGTGTGTCGCCATTGCAATCAAGCCTGAATGCAAGAAAAGAAGAGGGAGGGGAGGCGTAAAAAACAGGAGCTCCACCCTTCATACTTATACGAACGAGAAGAGCTAGCCCTAGCCAAGTCTTATTTGTATCGCAAGGAGAACAGCGGGCGCCTATTAGTCCAGTACACCTTCTTTATTGATCCCAGTGCGGGGGAGGCGGTGCTAGCCGGAAGTGATATGTTTAAGGGAGGGATGAACCCGACATGTCCACATGGAAGGATCATCAAGTTGCCCATAGGTGTACAGTTAACCGACCCTTTTGAATGGATAGTCTCCTGTGAAATGGAGAGTTTCGTAAGTTAATGAATGTCATGTATCAGGTTCGTGGCGTCGCAGCGGCTAAGAAGAAACCTGGTGACCTTGAGTTAGTGATGGAGGGATATAAATCGCGCGGTGACCAAGAGTGGTCACAGAATCTATAAAAGCTATCTGTTAACCATTTACAATCAAAAACAAGGATATGTCTGCGGAAAACTTGCACATGCGCGTGAGTACAGAGTACTATGTACAATATCCACTGCACAGCGAAGGGGACTTCCTAACCGATGATTGATACTGTCAAACGCTCCCGAAATCGAAGTAAAACTTCTTCCTCTGTACCATTGGGCAAGGCACCGCAGGAGCGCCAGTCGCGTACTTAAGTTCTTCCTTCTCGGCCCGATTACCCCGTGGGGAAGCACCAAGTGGCAGACTGTGGCAGGCTGCGGGAACAAATGCTCGCGTAGTTCAGCAATGCTAGTAGGGTGTAGCGAGATGTGTCGTGTGAGGGCGTATAGCTAAAAGAGATCACGGCGACTGAATTGAAGGAGATCTGGTGCGGGCTGACGCAAGGTATCCACCGCCACTAACTTGGTGGCTATCAGCAGCCCCAATAGCTGATTTCTTAGTCCTTTCGCTTAACATTCGTGAAGTGATATCTACTAGTGCCTCGACTGTCGCTACGGGTTAAAGACGAGGACGATAAGTAGTCAGTCTGAGCCCCTGATTACTGAACATTCTGAGATAACCTGTGATAGCGAGAGACAAACATTTCAGACACAAAATGAAACGCAAGTCCGGACAACATACCTTTGCTCCGAAGTCATTCTTCCGCTGAAGTGTCAGTAGTGATCTTCGTACATTTCGACAACATCTCTCTGATGTCCAGTCGGACAGTCTGTTGTCAAAGGTTAATGAAGAGGTTAATGACAGTTCCAAGATCCGGCGTACCAGATACATTTTCTTGACTTCTAATTGCCTGACTGTTGTGATCTGAAATAAATGCCCATACTTAGGTGTCGTGTGAACCCCTTTCCAAAGCTTTAGGAGCCGTTGTTGGCATCGCCCCCTCCATTTCTATATGCTTACTAGCTAGTAAGCACGAAGTCAGAAACACAACAGGCATGATGAGTTGATAGCTCTTGCTTACTGCTGCAATCATTTCTTCTGGCTTCAGTCATCCGCTCATCCCTAATGGCTGGGTCGAAACATTGTCTACACGTTAGGTATTAGCTAACACCATTTGTAACGGGGAAAAGACGCTTACCTTGGAGTACGCTTTCTCGCGGGAACTGTGCCGCCTCCTATCTTCCGGTCACCCACTAACTTCGACTTCCCGCTTGAAGGATTCAAGATAATCGCCGTTACCGTAACTGATAAATTAACATAATTTGCCTTGAATGGATTTAGTATAACATCGGGAATACCGCAGGTGCACCAAATCTCGTTCATCGACCCTACAGGCTACAGGTTGGTTGCAGACAAGTTGCAGGTGCAAGTTGGGTCCAAGAGTTCGTAGCTTGGGTACTGACATACGGTCTGGGAGAGCATTCTCTACCACAGATTGAATTTTCTGCTAGAGATCTGAGCGTTCGAGCGTGAATGAAGCAAGAGTATTGAACGTTGATTAGTAGCAATACCGTAGTTGCGGGCCGCGGACGACGGCGTTGAGTTGGATGTGTTTACGAATATTTGGATCAGAGGCCATCACCTCTGACTGTCCGATGGGCTGCAGCTAGCCGCATTTAACATCGGCGTCTCCTCGCAAACTTCTTGATTAAGAACAGGACGCAGCACGTCGAAAAACAGTTCGATTAAATCAAATCATTATCGTGGCTGTCATGAGTATAGAGGTTGACGTAGTATGTAGTACGTACGCAATCCATCTGATTCTGCGGCACAGTTACTCGCACTAAGTACGAACTTAGTCTTAGTCAAGGGTCGATTTTCAACTTGAGTACTTGAAGAATATTCCGTGATGTATGTATGTCCTTCTTATATGGTGTATCTGGGAACAAATTATTCACCGAAACAGAAAACGCATGCTCATAATAAAATCTCACCGGAAGAGGGGACTTTCGCTACCCATGTCTTTGAACTCCTCTCGTCTTTCCAGTGTATCCTCGATCCCTTCGCTTTGACATTGAGCAATTTTCTTCTTGTTAATTCTATTGTAGTCCCACATTGCAAAGCAGCTGAGCAGCATCCTATTATGACGAGCAGGACATTATATGACATTACGCATAGCGTAAAATTTCTGCAGGACTTACGAAAGTGATAGCCACCCCATAATTGTTCCATGACCGATATGAAACCGGGGCGGTTGAATGTAGATAAATGAAGAGCAAAGCCTGGCAAATCTTCAGTGGTTGCTTCACCGCTAGTTTGCATACATAGACAAGCTCACCCTCCCAGATTACTGAATCCTGACACCATAGCGATGGTAACCCCTGCATGGAGACAATATCAGCCTGAAAAAAGCATTGCATGCAGCAAATCGTTTCACCCTTTCTAACATCACCCCCTGCAGCTGATCCCACCCACGCAAGGTCTACTGCGACAGTGGGATACACACCTACAGCAGCTAGAACGGCTCCGACGTATGCTACGCCCGGTTTCACTTGGGTGTAAAGCACAATATATCCGATTAAGGCTACGAAAAGACCCCCAATAACGAAGGGGCCCCGCAGATTCATTTTATCAGAGAGCATGCCGACTAAAGAAGTTTGATGTGAATATCCAAACACGTCGTGCATATGGGGCAATAATAGATTACCTGCAATAGTGGCAATGCATCCAGAAACGAATACAGGGACTGTAAGAAGTTGTGCGTTGGCGGCGGAAAAACCCAGCTCGTTTACGATTGTAGGAGTGAAAAGCGCAATAGCATAGACAGGAACCAGTATTCCTAATGAAGCTTTAGTGACCAAATAACCCCATGGAACCATATTCCTCGAGCAAACTTACCTATGTTGAGGAACATCTGTACATAGCTCTTGTAATCTGTTAAAGCCTGCCAGACGAACTTGATATCATAATATGTCGCCAAGCCCAGAGTATCCTCCTTCAACATTGTCCTCACGATGAGTTTGTCCTCTTCAGTGAGGAATGAAGCGGTTTCTGGACACTGATTCCATTTTTGGATTGCTGACATAAGTTAGCGAGAGGGAAATGAGACTTACATCGTGCATAAAGAAGAATGCGAGGGCCGCTATGACAATCGTAACTGTAAAAGGCGTCAGAAACATGATATCGAAACAATGTCAAAAGACACACGCATGCCCTCCAGGCAGAACTGTTACAAAGAAAAGATTATCAAGTAGCCACAACGTACGCCCCAGAAGAAGTACACACAATCCATTGCCAACCATGCAATCCCCCAATTCCCTCCATGTTCTTAATTCCATAGCTAGTAACTCGCATGATAAGTAGGGTAATGCGAGAATCACTGTAATAGACATACGCTAAAATGCCACCGAATGCACCTGCGATCGTGGCAGCAGAGAAAAAGATTGCTATCCTCTTTGCCACATCCCTCCGCCGGTACCATAATGACAGGTAGAAAATGATCTGAGAAAGAAGCAATTTTGGTTGTGAATGAGCTTCGATATTTAGTAGCCTTACTCCGGGGAACAAGCCAGCCTCAGTTAATCCCAAGAAGACACGTGCACTAGAAGAATATCAAGATTAGTCTCAAGCCAAGTGTTCACTATAAAATTCCGTTGCATTCACGTACATAATAAGGGCGTCGTAAGTCTTGCATAAGGTCATTAAGGTCATCACCAAACCTGAGATCGAGTGGCACAATGAGTAGACTTCAATCAATAATACTGTAGACGCATACCCCATGCCACCATAATGGACGGAACTGGTCAACATTAGTTGAATGGCCTTTAAAGATGCAAATAGTAAAGCTTACTCCACACTGAGGGTCGGAACAGTTTGAGACAAATGTTCCTGGGTACATGTATCGTTGGGAGCATGTCATTCAAAGCAAGGAGATACATACGATGGAACTTCACACAATGCATATGGAACCTTGGTGCAGTGTGAGCTTGGGGGTGAATGGGGGGTCCTCGATTCAAACGTACAAAAAAGGCAGCTGCTACCTTCAGTTATGTCTTTCAACAACGCGGATCATCATATTTAAAGAACATCACTTACAACGTTATATTTTAGGCCAACAAGATCTGCATCCTTTGCCATACCCGCAATCCTCGCATTAGCTTCAGTTGTATAGTGTCAGTGCGTTGGCTAAGCGTCGCAGTCATTAGAGTGCATATACCGATATTGGCCCGGTCTCTACGAATATTGCATGAGTAATAGTCTCTGTACATCTATAAAACATGCACTCTACTCACAGAAAAGAAAGAAGATAAAGCAGAGAGACCAATGGCAGAAGGTGAAGGTCCATCTTCCGTAGCACTCCGTTTCTCTCGACATCGGTAATCCCATCGGCGAGCTCTGATTTTTTGAGAGACTCAATACCAGCCTCCTCTAGCAATACCTTGTCCTTATCGAAGGCGTATGTGGTCATTGAAGACAATCTCTGGTGTAAGAAAACGCAGTGCTGGGTGGAAACACGTCAACCACAGGAAGGGCCCGAGGGATTCTTATATGTTCAGTTTTGTTTTCCCTGCACGCAGTGTCATCGATCTACTATCCCCGCTAACCGTGCTTGTCGGAATGATACACTTGAGCGTTGGAGATGAAGAGGCAAGTAAGGAGAATCATATCCGCGTACTTGTGCCGTAAAAGTGTCAATATATCAATCAACATGTCACGGAAGACCAGTTAGCATTCACACGAACGACGGCATTCATACTACAGTGCTTTGCATTGCCGTTTGCACAACGAAGTTGCGAAATCGCGTTTGTATATGTTGTACCGTGACATCGATAAATCGGGATGTAACAGCCCGCTGACCATGCGGCCCACGTGTGGATGGGTCTCTGAGAGTGTTATAATTACGGTGGTAAGAAAGAATGTTGTAAACCATCCTGACGCAACACCCAACGAGGTCTGCAATCTCTCGCGGCGAGAGATGCTACTCGTCGTGCCGAACGATGATCCGGGCGCGCATTCATCAGATACCTAAGGCGCCATGACGGTTGAACGTGAGGTATTTTTGAAGTTCCCGACACGCCCAGCGGCAACTCAGCAGATCTGGGACCTGAGGCGTGACAATCTGACAGGGTCCATAACAGAACATACAATTGCAAACATGATTTTGGCGACATGGTTGTGCAAACGGCAATGCAAGCACTGTATATTGTGCATATGCCGCGCAAGTGATGAAAAGATCTGTACAGCTATCTGTTAACCATTCTCAATCAGAAACGACAATTTCCCAGGAAGCAACTTGCATACACGAGCACATAATGGTATGTACAATGTCCGCTGCGCATTCAAGCCAACTGCCTTATCGATGATTGATATATAGCAATCCCAGTGATAGAAGTCCCAAAATCGAAGTGCTTCTTTCTCTGAAGTCTCTATCATCTTTCACTGGCGATAAACAACGAAGGCAGCTCGATAGCACCACTCATCTCTGTGGCTGGTTACTGCGTGGTATGAAGCAGCGGAAGCAGGCGCTTGTGTACTTTAGGGGATGCCAACGAGGTGTGCATGGGTGTGGGAGGTTGTGCAAGGGTGCATCTAGAGTGCATGGCTAAGAGAAAATGCACGCTGAAAAGATGCGGGCTAGAAGCTTGATGCGAGTTGGCGCATATTACATCCACCACCATCCCCAAATCAGCGGCCATCAGCAGCACCAAAAGCTGACTTCTTCCTGCTACCTCCTCTACCACCTCTTTTTGCTTTCGTTGATCGGCCTCTGGTGCTGCCTCTCCCACTACGGGTTGATGAAGAGGATGATGCTCTTCCAGATCCGCCGTTTTGGGGGCAGTCTGCAATTCCGGAAGAGAAACTGCTCAGAGTCGTATATAAAGAGTGAATGGCGAAACATACCCTTGCTCCAATGCCCAGACCCGCCGCAGTTAAAACATTCTCCCGCTGCAGCACCATTGTTACTCGTCGTTCGCTTTGACTTGGACGAGCTTTCTCCGTTCGGACATTCTGTTGTCGAAGTTGATGGTTAATGTCAATTGCAAGTTCCGCCATAACTACGTGTACTTACTTGAACTGTAATGTCCCGGCTGCTGACATTTGAAGCAAATGTCGGCAGGTGCTGCATTAGATGTTGTTCCAAAACTCCGGGAGCGTTTGTTGGCATCGCTGCCGTCGTTCGGGCATGCTAAAACAAAATAAGCAATCCAGGGCTGCTATAATCAACTCTTAGAGGCAAGCTTACCGTTAGCCCAATGTCCTACTTGATGACACTAAGTAGCTCAATAGATTAGAAAATACGTATCGTTGATGGAGCATTTACCTTATAACATTCATCCGCACTCGTTCGAGAATCACGTCCGCCGCTGGAGGCTCCAGCTATTTGAGACATTCCTCCCCGCCTGTCGTTACCAGCGCGAGGCGGCTCATCCGTCCACTCGAAGAAGCCACATCCCCCATCTTTGCCTTTTCGACACGCCCAGAAGGTCCGACCCTTGTTGTCACCTTCTTTGGCAACAGTTAGTACGACGCCTTCATCTGGCTCAGGACAATTGCACATCCTCATCGGGCCATAGTCAGAATCCTGTCTCTGCAGTGTGGGTATAAAGTCACTTAGCATTCTTTCCGAAGAAAACAAAGGTCACTTACTGCAGAGTACGTCCTTTTCGTGGGGACTGTATTTCCTGTGCCCGGTCCGCTGGCGATTGGTACATCGTCTGCCCACTTGAAGAATTCACAGCCCCCATTACCTTGGTTCATGCACTTGTAGAATTGCTTGCCTTTAGAAGCACTCTCTTTCGTAACAGTCAATTGAATAGCAGGGGTATTGCAGTTGCATTTAATCTCTCCCGCCGAAGATACGCTGGAAGGTGGAGCTGGCTTCCGCGTTGATAATGGTTTCGCAGCGGAGATGCTGGTAGATGCTCCGGGTTGCCCAGAGATAGGTACTGATCCTGTTTGCCGTGCACGTCTTGTAACTGCAGGGGGAAGCGGTTTATCGAAATCTGGAAACAATGTCAACTTCGAGCATATAACGAACTCTAAACAGAGGGTTTACCATCATCTGAGTCGATCACCACAGGGGTTTGAGCACGAGCCCTATTAGTACTTCTTCCTCTTGAGGCAGGTGCGTTCCCTCTTCGAGCAGCAACCCCACGCCGTGCACCTCTGCCACCCGCGCCTCTATTTGGTCCTCCATCACCGCCTTCTCCACCCCCGCCTCCGCCGCCTCCGCCTCCACCAGCAGCGCCGGCACCAGCGGGAGGATCGATATTGCCGTCCAAGTATCGGCGTACACTCTGAATTAGAGGCGAACAATTGGGAGATGTTATTGGAATACAATTGCAAAACGCACCGAAACCACTTTGTCAAACTCTCTCCTAGCAATGATGAACATCTCCTTATACTGATCAATGCTCTGATTGAGCATTTCATTCTTAGTCTTCGCGCCTTGGCACACTTGCACCATACTGCGTTCAGTCTATAAATATACCAGTGAGAAGAAATTGAACATTAAAATTATCGCAGAAAGAAATGAATAGGTTCCGCACCTCTCGCCTGAGTTGTGGCTTGCTGACACTCTTATCCAGGCCGATTTGATTGTACCCCTCAATCAGCCCAATTCCCAGCGTCGATGGGATCAGATACTTGGTCGCGCCCTCCATGCGCTCTATCACATAACTTCGCTCGATGATGGTCTCAATGTGTTGAGCGATGGTGGCATCAGTGCCTATAACAGATAATCAGCGCAGAAATGAAGCCGAAAGAGAAAGAAAGAGGCACGTACCAATCCCGTTTTTGTCCATCAATGTGACTAGGTCTGCTTCAGTCAAGTAATTTGGCTTCGAAGTTACCCCCTCTTTCAGCTCGCATACTGAAGGCTGGAACTCCTCTCCCTCCTCGAATTCTGGAACGACATGGCCCACCCACTTATCGTACGGATACACAAGCAAGTAGTTTTTCTCGAGCACGACCAGTCCTGTGAATATCTGCATCAGTGATCTCGTGCTTGCGAGGAATAATAAATAAACGAAACAGAGCGACATCGCACCTGTAGCAAAGAACTCTTCTCCTCCACACACGACATCCACCGTTGTCTGCCATCCCTCCGCATCCTTTGAACAGCAAGCCAAAAACCGCCGAGTAATAAACTCGTATACTCTCTTCTCATCTCCGTTTAGATTTGCGACGTGAGCTGTAGGATGTATTGGGGGATGGGCGTGATCGTCGTTCTTCCCCTTACGAGGCGTGTTGAAACCGCCTTGCTCCAGACTAGAAAGGAATAGGGAGTTGGGTATGACGTTATAAGGCAAAGTGATATTCAACCATACTTTGTGGCAAATTCTCCCCAGGCTGGATCGACAGTCTGCTTCCTGATTAACATAAGGAAGTCGAATTGAGGGTCATATTGGTCGGTTTCTGTACGAGGATATGAGACAAATCCCTGTTGATAAAGCTTCTCTGCGATCTATTTTGGCTATCAATGGCAGTTATTTACAGTCGACATATATAAATGACGTACATCGAGAACTTTCTTGGGAGCCAACCTCAGCAGTCGTGAACCGGCTTTCTGCAGCTCGACAGTCGTGAGAGGCAAAGGTTTCCTGATGACTCTCTTAGCCAACGATGTTGCCACAGGTATCGTGCTCAAACTTACCACCTCTTGGTTGCCTTGTTGGTCACTTTGGTGACTCGAGCGGTGGGATCCTGCAGTACTATCTCGTATATGTTCGTGGCAGCCAGTTGGTCGAAAAGGTGGCCCTGCCTCCACTTGAACTCCGTTTCGATGTTCCCTTGAGACGATGAAGGCCGAGAGAGCGCAAGATAGATATACCAAAATGGTTCCGGCACGAAGTCCTTGACGCGGTTGTAGCGTGCAACTACAAATCCGAGAGTTGGAAATTGGCACGAGCCTCATACAAGAAAAAAACGTAAGCATGCCGAGGTGCACAGCGCAGAAAGTGTGCCTACCATAAGATATAACACTCTTCTCATCCTTCAGCTGATTGATTCGCGTCTGGAGGTTCATAGTCTGCATCCGCGTGAACGCCGCTCCTATTTTCAAGTCAAGTATGATTCGAGCTTCAACTGCAGCTGCTTGTGCACGATCCAGCTCCACGGGATGCTGAGCAGCGTTGTGAATTTGCCTACGCATAGCAAAAGGTCAAAGCCGTGTCGTCGATAAAGACGCATAGTAACTCACTGGGGAATGATAGCGCTGAACCTGGCGCGTTTCAGGGTGATTCCAGGTTTGACCGAGCGACAAACTCTATAAATCTCCAGACCGATATGCTCGCCTTCCCTATCACAATCCGTCCAAATCATCAGCATGTCAGCACGCCTCGCTTGAGTCTTGAGGTTCTGCTCGATGTGCTTGTTGTTTGCCGGAACCAGGGTCTCAACAGGAGCATCGAACAGAGAAAATGCGTCACATGAATGCCACTTTTTGTGCGAGTCGGGAAAATCAGACGCTGTCAAGTGTCCCGCGACACTGGTGACAACGTAGAACGAGTTTGTTTGTGGGTAGTTAAATTCGTAGTTCTTGATGTAATTAGTATTGGTATTATGCTGAGATAAGTGAGGATCAAGTTCGAAGCAAAAAGAATTGATAGGACTCACAGAAGCGTACTGCCCTCCAGAAAGAATTTGGCTTACTGACTTCGCAATGGATGGCTTCTCGGCAACACAGAGAACATGCATAGGTCCGCTGTTGCACGGTTGAGAGAGGAAACGGTGAAATCCTGGCCTTAAACAATAAAAATGGACGGGAAGCTTAGGAAACCTAGAAGCAAGATGGGACCCCAGGACGAAGTATCAAAGGTATGGTGGTTGAAAACATGGAAAAGGTTCTTTCAACGACGCGCCGAAATTTCCCAGTCGCGTCCACGTGATATTGTTTGGCTCTGGTGTCCAACGCCTTCCAGATTTTTTTGGCTGATCATAAGTTCGGCGTCACGGTTCTTTGCAGAGCAGGACTTGAACAGGTCATATTCTCGGCGGCTTCATCTTCTAAGCTCTACAATATGGAGAGCGACAACTCAATAACTACAAGGCTTCTTACGCTCCTTAACGTCTCTGCCACTAAAATAGGAAAGCGCAAGCGAAATCTCGAGGAAGATGAGTTTAAGCCGTCCGAGAAACTAAACAAGAGGAAATCTATCAAGTTCGCGGATGCCGATACCGATGGAGCGTCAGAGAAGGAGAATGGAGCTGTGGTGGATGTAGTTAGCGATGAGGAAGAGGCAGCTGTGGGGCTGGACGAGGTCCTGACCTATGAAAAGACGGAAGGTGCGCTCCTTGTGGATCTTCTCGTATACCTCGTAATAAGTGTGCTGGTTACTAGATATCATCGACGGCTATGAACGTCATTTTGGAAATACTCCTGATATATTGTCTGAATCTTCACGGACTGCAGTGGACAAAAGTTCATGGAAGACCTCACGGGAGAACATTGGAAAATTTGGAACGGCTGTTGTCTCGATACCTGAAGGGGCAGAGGCCAGCTCAGCCAGCACTTCGGACATTGACGTACGTAGCTTTCTGAGGGATATGCTTTGCCTCTCTGACCAGTGCCATAGATCCTCGAACGCCTCAAGACGCCCTTCCAGGCCCGACAAGCGAAACAATCACGAAGTGAGCCAATTCCATGTCCCCATCCCCAATGCTTGCTCAACTCCTCCGTAGATCAAGTAGAACTTGAAAATGATCTACTTTTGACTCTTTCTTCAAGACGAGATCTATACCTCACCTCGACTCCGCTAGAGTCCAGGAAATGCGCTCGCGAGACAATTGCGCTGCACGCCCTCAATCATGTCACTAAGTAGGTCACTTCTTCGTCCTTCTAATGTGCCCGTTCCCACTAACCGTTCAACCCCCTCAGAAAGCGCCGCCGCGTGCTCAAAAATAACGAGCGCCTCGCGCATGCCGCCAAAACCAACCCCAACGACCCGCCACCCGAAGACGTGCAAGACCAAGGCTTCACACGCCCCTCCGTCCTCTTTCTCCTCCCTTTCCGCTCCTCCGCCCTGGACTGGTTCCGAGCGCTCACATCCCACACGCCTGCTCCCGCATTCCAGATCGAGAACCAGTCCCGCTTTTTGTCAGAGTACGGCCTACCTGCGGGTGTGATAGACAAACTCGCTACGGCCGAGCCGGGGACGTATCCACCCGACCACGTAGAGACCTTCAAGGGCAACGTGGATGATAACTTCAGGGTGGGGATCAAGATGACGCGGAAGACTGTCAAGATGTTTTCCGAGTTTTATGGATGCGATGTGATTATGGCCAGTCCCCTGGGGTTGAGGAGATCGATCGAAAAGGAGAAGTGCGTTTGAACCAGCATGTTTTCAGGCTCACCGTGAACTAATTGTTGCTCATTTAGGAATGCCGATTACCTGTCGTCCATCGAGATGTTAGTCATTGACCAAATGGATGCGCTGACGATGCAGAATTGGGAACATGTCAAAGTAAGCTTCTCCGCTCTTTGTGTCCTCGCCCCTTCTCACTTAGAGAACATCCGTAGTTTGTCCTTTCACACATGAACAAACTTCCCAAAGAGTCCCATGACACCGATTTCTCTCGTATAAAGCCGTGGTATCTCGATGGACAGTAAGTGTATCATGACTTCCCCGTTATGCGCCTGCTCACTCACGACCACAGCGCCGCTTACCTTCGACAGTCAATCGTTCTCTCTGCCTACGAGACACCAGAAACACGTGCCTTGTACAACGCATCCTTGAAGAATATCGCTGGCAAGCTCAGAACTGAGAAGCGATACCCTCCAGTCCAAGTGCCCGATGGGATCGAGCAGGTGAACTACCATCAATCCTTGTGACCACATAATGGATATTTACAAACCCTCAGAACTTCGTGCACTTTGACTGCCTCAGTCCAAAAGACGAAGCCGACAAACGGTTCCATCATTTCGTCACCCAGGTTTGTCGTCTTTTTCTTGTCTCTATCCCCTATCACTTACCCATACCCCCGAAGGTCCTCCCTGCCGTCCTGAAGTCCGCAGTGCAGAGCGCCAACACCACCATCTTCGTTCCCTCCTCCTTCGACTTCATCCGTGTCCACAACTACTTCCGCAAACAAGTCGGAGTGTCCTTCACCGTGCTATCCGAGTACGTCTCTTTCAACGGTCCCACAACCTTTCGCTAACACAACGCCCATCTCCAGATACTCCTCGAACCAAGACATCTCCCGTGCCCGACAGGCCTTCTTCAAAGGAACCAAATCCTTCCTACTCGTCAGCGAGCGGTTCCACTTCTACAAAAGGTCTGTGCCCCCCTAAAATTTGATCGCCTTCAGACTCCTGACGATGAGCTCCGCACAGGTACAAGATCCGCGGTATCCGCAACCTGATCTTTTACGGCCCCCCAGACCACCCGCAGTACTTCACGGAATTTCTGTCGTACCCGTTCTTTGACGAAGGAGTCGAGGCGTCCGACGTGACTTGCCGCGTGCTCTATTCGAAGTATGACTGGTTCAGGTTGGAGCGGATTGCTGGGACGGAGGCTGCAGTTGCGTTGATCAAGGATACTTAATTAGCTGCTCTTCTTTTAGTATTCGGTACTCTGTGGTGGAAGTTGTTCATGTATTTGATCATGACCTGAATAATCGTCATCGTTATGCTCATTGACGGCTGGAATTCTACCTTGAAGGACACGATACCCATCGCTTATTTCTCTAGTGATTTCCGTGGCTAATTCTCATGGACAAGAAAAAAGACATCATAGACTATAGTCAACGGGGTTATAGGAAGGTACATAACAAAAGAGCTGAAAGACTATAGTACATATTCCTATTAGTGGATATCAGACTGTTGGCTAGACACTAGTGATCCTTGAACTACTAAACTTCCAACTATATTCGGGGTCTACATAGTCATATTTATACCTAGCTTACAAGGGTCGATGGCGTAGTTGGTTATCGCATCTGTCTAACACGGTGTCAAAGCTACATGAATGCCTGTACACAGAAGGTCCTCAGTTCGAGCCTGGGTCGACTCACTTTTTGCCGCACAGTCATCGCTTGTCTTCTGTACGCGATAATTACCAATTAACAACTCTCAGCCCACCCCAGCCAAGTCCCAGCACACGTCCAAATCGATACAGATACAGGTTCATTCCATCGCGGCGTATTTACTCTCTAATCGGTAGTAATAGTGTACATCTTTCGCCGTCGCGACAAGCAGCAAACAAGGGAGAAAAAACAGCACCCCGGGGGTATCACTTAACACACAACCTGTCCTCTCTCTTCCATATATGTAACAGCACCGCGCTCCTCCAAACGCGCCCAGACAGACGGAAGGTCCTCAGAACGACGTTGTCGAGTCCACTTCAATAGTAGGCACGATCGACGCAATAAACTTGAGGAACACCACGAGATAAAAGTCGACACGCATGCCCTCGACCTCCTCCTCGTCTCCCTGCGCCTGTACCTCCTTCCCCGCGCCGCTGCTCTTCCGGCTGAAGGGCCACTTCTTCTTCGTTGTGTCCTTTCCCCCGCTCGGGGCCGACGAGCCCTTGCGCTGCGCGAGCTGCTCCTCGACGACGCTGTTGTTCATACGCTCGATAACCTTCTTCATCACGCTCGCGTGCTTGCAGGGGTGCACGGACGCGGCTTGGAGCGAGGTGGAGTGGATGAAGGGCTCGATCGTCACGGTCTTGTTCGCGTGGTCGGCGGAGATGTCTTGGAATATTTGCGAGGGGGTGAGGGGGATGCGATTCTACCGATGCCAATGACGAAAGGAAACGCATGATTTAGCATGGTGTACGGCAGAGGGAGGGGGATGGTACCGAACACGCACCTCGTCGTAGCCAATCAGCCAAACACGCGGCGTCTGATAATACTTGTCATAGGTAATCATCACATCGTACGTGCGCACTTGTAGCAAATTGCCCTTCGCCACCTCCACCTGGCTTTCAGACGCGTCCTTCACCCCTCGACTAGAAGCACAACCCCAAAATAATCAGCACAAATCATCCAAAACCAGCAAGCACCAAAACCTCCGTACCTGGGATCGATAACACCAGAAGTCGTCTTCGGCGCAGCAGTGGCTTCATCTCCGGCCTCGAGGTCTTCCTCTTCCATATCAGGTATATCGTCCAGGTCTGGCGTCTCTGTCGCACCCCCCGCGCCGCCCAGCGACAGCTTCCCCAAGCCAGCCGTGACATCGTCCTGCGGGCCGTCGAGATCGGGGATGTCGTCTATCACTCCTGGGTTAGCAGCCGAGTCGAGGTTCGGCTTGCGCCCCGCGTGTGTCTCCACCCACTCGTCCC
This sequence comes from Nidula microcarpa, assembly GCA_036937055.1. NCBI lineage: Eukaryota > Fungi > Basidiomycota > Agaricomycetes > Agaricales > Nidulariaceae > Nidula > Nidula microcarpa. The sequence goes on along the minus strand of JASFDD010000102.1, from coordinate 23,869 downwards.
CGTCTGCACCTGTGGAGTCACCGAAGGAGAGCAGCCGCTCGGCGTCCTCGTCTGCATCGGTATACGCGAGAGCTGTGGCGCGGCGCAGGCAGGGCACCCCGCGCGTGACCAGGTACTGCTTGTCGGCGGGCAGGAAATCGCGCGCTTTTGACGCATCGCCTTTCTCCCTGTACAAAGATAATACTATCGTTAATACAGACCCCTTTGAAGAGACTAAGACCCGCGCACCATGTCCATACGGGGAACTTGTACACCAAGAAGTCTCCCGCAGCAACGAACTCCTCTGGTGGCTCAGATAAGCATCTCACCCGCCCGCGACGGGGAAACACGACATACCGGGCGTGATACGACCGTGTTCTTTGAACTTGCTCTCTTTAAGAACCTACAGCAATGATCGGTGAGAGATCATCCCATGGCACAATGACAGAATGCCTTACAGGGCTTAGGTACTCGCGCACGGCGAAGAGGTGCGACTAGGGGCTTAGTGAGCGGGGTCGGGGACTGGATAGATGGGGAAGGCCTACCTGAATTGCTTGCATGGTCGCTGCTTGGGGAGATGTAGTCCGTAGCTAGCCGTAGCTATAGAGGACTAGAGGAGACTAATGAGAGGTGCCCAAATGAAATCGATCCAATTATGTAGCGACTGATACTCCCACGTGCTAACTAGCTTGCCTATTTTCGGACGACGCGCAGGACTACATTGGCTAAATCCAAAAGCCAGGATAAGTCTTCAAAGGTTCATACTCAGAGGGCACGATAGCAGCAAAAAGTATATCCAAGCATGCGAGTATATCCAAAAAATCGGTAGATGCGACGGAGGAAGGGATGAATGAAGAAAGCCAAGACGAAAGAACCTATCACGGAGCAGACACCGCACTCGAATGTTTATCTGCCTTCGCCTTCTTCTCCTTCTTCGCCTTCTTCTCCTCCTGCTCGCCCGCCTCCACCGCTGGTGCCGCCGAGTCCATGTCCATCGCATCAGCGGCATCCTTCGACTTTTTCTTTCTCTTCTTCTTATCCTGCACCTCGCCCGCTTCCTCAGCGACAGGTGCGGGCGCCTCCTCCTCCACCTCCCTCTTTCGTTTCTTGTCCTTCTTGCTCTTGCGCTCCTCCTTCGTCTCCTCCGCCGCCGGCGCACTCATCTCGATGTCCTCCCCATCAGCCTCCTTCCGTTTCTTCTTCTTGTCCTTCTCGCTATCGCCGTCCTTCACCTCACCCTCCCTCGCCTTCTTTTCTTTCTTTTCTTTCTTGCTCTTCTTCTTCTGGCTCTCCTCTGGTATTGACTCGGGAGCTACTGCCTCAGACTCGGTGGCAATCTTTGCCTTTTTGCTCGCAGGCTCAACCCTATTGGTCTGCTGTGTCTAGCATCCACATGAGTTCGGTCTTCAATAAAGAACGATAACGACTTGGACATACTGTCTCATCCGTAGACTTCCGTTTCTTCTCCTTCTTTTTCTTCTCCGGGGCGGTGGAGGCGGACGGTTCGGACGCAGCCTGAGGCTCAGGCTGCACGGGCTTTTGGGCAGGGGCGGGCGGCGGTGGCGAAGGTGCGCGCGCAGGAGTACCTAGCGGCGTATCGTTTGCACCTGTGCCCCGGGATGATGGCTGATTCCATCCACCTCTCCCTCCCCTTCCTCTCCCTCCAAACCCACCACGACCTCTGTTGTTAGTCCACGAGCCGCCCTCGGGTACAGGATCCGCGGGAGGTGGTGGGGGGTAGTTGTTTCTCGGAGCTGGTGCGCCCTAAAATCAAAAATCCAACAAACATTTAACACAAATTCCCCACAAATAAGAAGCGTGGAGCGCATTCACTGTTTTGGGGCCTTTATAAAGGCTTTTTTGGTACTTCTCCGCCTCACTGATGCACGACGTGTGGCCCTTATACTCGGCGGGTGTGTGGAACGACGTCGAGCAGTCGATGCAGTCGAATCCGCCATGGCACCGCGCCCTGTGCTGGTCCAACTTAGGCTTTTTCACGACATCGCCACAGGCTATCACAGTCGAAATCAAAATTGACAAGAAGAGCATAGGTAAAGATACTGACAGTGGCATCTATAGGAAGGAGAGACAGTTAGTACTGCGAAAGTTGTGGATCGGTTGGGGACGTACTGGAATGAAACCATTTTGATAACTTGTAAAGTCAACGATTGGTGGGTCTCAAGGAAGGAATGAACGAGACTAGAAGAGCAGAAATCTCGCTCTGGGAAGCCTTTGAAGAAATGGAGGAGGTTGTGGGAGAGTGAGATTTACAGGCGTCAAGCTGATTTCAAAAAAAATGGAACGCATCGTCACAGTCACACATTTGTTGCGGCGGCTTCCCGGCCCGCTCATTCCGTGCCATACAACCCTCACAGCCACCCCATTCAATGTTCGTCTCTTTCTCCTTCTCTTAATTTCCACCATATAATACTTCAGGGATGTATTATCTCTGGAAAGCATATGGATCTCCTACACAGCCATGTCCAGGTATTTTGGAAAAACAGGCAAGAAGCTCTTCCAAAAGCATCTCAAGCACTACGTACCTCAGGAGTCCGTCTATGAGGATTACGCTGACAGTGAAGGCAAGCAAAGGCGTAGAAAGGTAAATATGCCCATCCAACCCATAAAACTAGTTCGAAACTCTCCCGTAGCTACCCCTTCCACCCGGTCTGTCCACACGCGATGCCAAAATCCTCACCGCCGTGCAACGCCGCGCGGAGTACCTCGACCGAAGCTTCAGCATCCTCGGCCTGCGCTTCGGGTGGACCTCCATCATCGCCCTAGTCTGCCTTTTCGGCGACGTCACGGCCCTCATCATCGACTACCTCCTCATCGTGCGCGAGGCGGAGCGGGCCGACCTCCCGCACTGGCTCACTAAGCGCATGCACATCAACGAGGGCGTGAGCTTCGCTTGCGGACTCGTCCCATTCGTGGGTGACCTGCTGCTCGCGTGGTATAAAGGGAATAGCAGGAACGCCGCGCTGCTGGAGGAGTTCTTGCGGATTCGAGGCGAGGAGTTTATGAAGATCAGTGCAGAGCAGGAGGGTGCGGCTGGTGTTCCGGAAGGTGAGAGGCCGCTGGGGTTATCGGTGGCGGACCCGATGCAGGTGAAACCTGACGCAGGTATGCTTATCGGAGAGCGTCCGACAGGCTCCAGGTCTGTCACCCCAGTCGCGAATTTAGCCGGTTCCAAGACACCCATTACGTCCGGGACCGCCCAGGAATCGACAGCATCCAGAAGGAACCGGTCATTCTTCAATAAGAAGTTGCCTTCAACACCTGCTGCTCGCGATAGTTCCCCCGGCTTCGCTGGGGACATGGGGAACGACAGCTCTATGAAGAAGCGCGAATAGGTGCAGTCTACCAGTCCAAGTGAGGACCTTCCGTATCTACTTGTTACAGAAGTCAAATGGAAAGGACACTAGTATCATTGACGAGACGGCATTCGGAGATCAGAGGATTCAGAGGAGGTCCCTGCACTATTACTGAAGGATCCAGATGTTTTACCGTCCAAATATTACAGGCACAGGCTAAACTACACATATCGTACAGCCATAGAATACATAATTTTAAAATCATAGAAGAAATCCACATGAAATAACCGAGGAAACCAGCAGCCAACCGAGTCTAAAGAAAGTCCAATACATCCAGAACTATCGCAATTACCCTCCCAACTTCACCACCCATGTATCCGGAACCGCCTGCGTGCCGGGCATCAGCCTTCCCTTCTCAAACTCCTCATCCCTCTCCAGCCCCTTAAACAACGTCACATCGCCACAAAAGTCAATCCGCTTCACCCGCTTATCGGCCTGTGGGTCGTCCTCCAGCCGTTTCTTATACGCCTTATCCACCGCCTCACGCTGCTTCCTATTCATTAGCACGAGCCCCCACTCCGAATCCGCAATGGGCTCCTGCAGAGCCGAGTACAGTGCATCCCACACTGCCTCGCAGGTGATGTTCGTTTGCGACACGATATCGATCATCCACGGAAACGACTTGGAGATCAGCCGCATGTGCGTCACCTGCCCTGCGTTCGCGGGCAGGAGCCGATTGCCGAAGTAGGTTGAGGCCATGATCTCAGTACGCGGCTTTTTCTTAATGTTGAAGTGCAGTAGCGTCGTGTCTGCTGCAAGGAGGGGGTTCAGATTGGGGTATTTGTGCGAGCGGTTGTCTGCGACTATGGGAGATCGGTCAATCGCCTCGTAATGTATCATAGGAATCGGTTTTGGGTTACCTGGAGGTGCGCGCGGGCCATAGCCGTCTGCGTTCCAAGGTGGAGGTTGCCAGTATCCATTTGGCGAACGCGGATATGGGGGTGGGACATAGGCGTTGTGCTGCTGATAGAAGCCTTGATTAGGCCATCCCCACGGTTGCTGCATACTGTCGAGCAGAGGTCAGAGTCACCGACAAGGAGAAAAAGTATTCCAAGAAATACTTGCCTTTATAACAATGGCGGAGGCAGTGCGTCAGATGGCGGTGAACAACAGGTGTCGATGCTGCTGGACGGGAGGTGTCTGAGTCAAGATGGTAGAGATGACATGGGCGCTACTTTGCCTGGACTTTTATAATCCAGACTCCGCGACGGGCGTTTGTTGGGCGTTTACAGTGCGGATTCCAGAAGATTTCATTTCGCACAGCCTGTCTTCTGCGAAGCGCTCAATGTTTAGAAGTTAGAGTAACAAGGTTGGTGGTCGACCGTCGGTCCGAGGTCAAGCTGTGCAATGAATGCTGTCAAAGGGGTGTACGCAGAAGCGCGTATGTGGCATTCGTCCTCTCCGCTGAATCTGCTTATCACTGCCTGCTGGATGCACCACAGGCTGCAGCCCCATCCCAACAAGTGTGAGTGCCGCAGCCATAGCCTTCATGAATTACGCGAGCGAGACGAAGTACAGCTACCCCAAGGAAAACAAATAGCAGAGCAACAGCAGGAAGCCTCGGAGCTGCGAAAAAACTCCCGTCTCCAGCACAACTCCAGCACATAGATGTTCAAGCAAATTTTCTAGGTAAGTACCAATGCACATTGCACAATACCGTCCTATTTTGATTCCATAGCTTGACAAGTCACAGAAGTTCTGCAGCGATTCCAACTGAGCAGACAAATTTGCGAATTGTAACTGCCTAACCGCCGACCAATGCCAAGCGTCAAAAGTAAATAGAGGAGAGCCGTGAATCGGATGTTGCAGAAATTTACTGGATGTGTCACATGCATTAAAGGAGCTCGCGGTGGCCGAGAAGTTCAAACTCGTCCTCGTCGTGGTCATCGACGTCCAGAGTGTAATGGTGGGATCGAATATATTGGAACCCAGTCTCTGCCGAAGCCCGAGGTGCACTGATAAATCACATTCATCGCACATGAGCGCGGGCCGCGGTAATCTTTCTTTCCGGCAGCTCATTGGGTCTGGCACTTATATCTCGATATCACTATGATAATACGTCCTTAATTCTCCACTTCATTCTTACCAAGGATCCCAACCCTCCACGTACGAATCTCGAAAGCCTCCTACTCCTGCAGCTGCAGCATTTATTATTAGGACTTTCCTGATCACCGACAGAAGGCGCATCACATGATGGCGAACCTGAGCTATCCTCCACCGACGGGACCCATTCCAGGAGTTGCAACGGTCAATCCACGAAGGAGGTTGGCGCCTTTGGAATTACCACCAGTCTCACATCCATTGCCCAAATTACCTTCTGCCCCACGCGATCTCGTCTTCATGCCTACACATGCACTGAGCACGCATATCATTCCCGCCGCCTTCCCCAGACACCCAACCACACCAGGCCATGTGGAAATACCAAGTCACTTTTCGACGAATGAAGAGCGCAAGAAATGGATTAAGGAAGCATCGATGAACCTCTTGGCGGAGAAAAGGGCCATCGAAGCTGGGCGTAAAGTTGGGCAGGTCACAAACCCCGTACCCCTATGGAACGTGGTAAATCGCATCTCTCGAAATGAGCCGACTGAAGCCGAGAAAATTGGAATTACTTTGGTTATTACGAATCCTATTGGATTTCATAAAGAGGTATATGGTAGCGCGATATCCTTCTTCTGCGATTTCTAAACGTATCGATGCAGATATGGGAACCAGCTCTCAAGCGTTTAATTGAGATAACAGAGGAAAAATCCTCTCCTGTCCGTGTTGAGGAATTATGGTGCTTGGAAGCTGTATGCCATGGAGATTCGGGTATTGTTAATGGCGCAAATATACCTAAGATTAGTGAGCAGTCAGTTCAGTTTCCATCACATATCCTCATTCAATGAGATTAAAATATAGCGGATAGAGCTGATTACGGACGGGACATCGCAAACCTATGTGTTCATTATATTCCTGAACGTAGTTCTCCTGGGGAAGAGCTTCCTCCTCATCTTTCTCGCTTAGACTCTGCAAAATCGCAAGATAGAATTAAAAACGGCTACAAAGATCGTACACTGGTCGGTCTCGGGCATTCACTTGGAGGAGACGGAATGTGAATTTTTCATTTCTGTGCTGAATATTCTGCGCCACTCACGGCACATTGTTGTGAATAAAAAGGGCGCTATTCACAATCAGCTATCCTGTCCTTATCTCTGCATGCATTCTCGTGGAAACTACGATATTCCCTGCTACCATTAATTCACTCGAGAAGTCTCTTTTTATTGTATCGTCTACGATGGCTCGCAAATCATCTTGGAAATCCAGGCATTTCGATTAATTTTCAAGGCATTCCCCACCCTAATATATTACGTTTCCACAGAGAAGAAGCGCGGGTAGGACTCCTCAAGTCTCCCTTGTTCAATGCCTTCCATCGGGATGTTCTTGAATCTTATCTTACCTATGGGATCTATGAAAATCCGCATACAGGACTTGTAGAGCTTAAATGCAAGCCCACTTGGGCAAGTATTTTCATTATATTCGTCAATAAGATCCGCTTCTTGAACTAATATACCGCTTCAGGAAGCGTCGGAGTTCTCAGAGAACAGAGTCAACAACGAAGCCTACGAGATCCTTCCGACTCTTGATGAGCGGATTGAGATTAAATGGATCTTGGGTGGAAACAAGAATGCCAGTAACCTGTATGTAGTCCCCCATTTTTCTTCGATAATGCACTGCTACGTGCTTTAATGTCCTCTTTTCAGGGTTGGCGGACCACATATTGCCCAAAGAACGGTGTGGCGGCGCCCAAAGAACGCATCGAACATTTGCGTTGCAGGTGCAGGCCATCTTGTGAGTATTTGCTATTCACGTCGTCTTAAACAAACCCTCACTCTAATGATTTAGGTCGTGCAAGAGAAACCGTTCGAAACCGGTATGCAACTATATCCTTATGCAATTATCAATTATAAAAATGCTAACGAACCATTTTCAATAGCCGAAGAGATCTACAAGTTCCTTAGTGCCAAGTTTGCTCAGAAAGATAGCGCATCCGGAGACGCTGGACGTTCGAAATTATAGATCATTTCACAACTCCCCCACACGACAACATAGGCCAGAGTAAAATATGTCAATGAAGATTCTCAATTTTGTAATAACACAATGCGCATCCTTAGGATTTTCTGCTAAGTCTTCCGACTTGGGTTTTGCTACTTCACAACTTTTGTATAGACTTCCCAACTGCAGTAACAGCCATGCAACGCTATAAATTGAATTGTGAGGATATACATTTTAAATTGCTTGTCTAATCCATGCTAAGAAATCATAATCCTACGGCGGTCAGGAGCTTGGCGAAGTTTGGTGTACCTAGACCAGTGACTGGGTCCCATCCTGCTTTCGCTGGGAAACCGTTGGTGTTGCATCCTGGGTTATCACCTTTAATCAAGACATCAGTATCGAGAGCTTGCCAGTGAAATGGATGAACTAACCAGTCGTAACATCGTTCAATGCCGATGCTCCTGTGGAGTACAGGAAAGGGTTCAAGAACCCGAGAGGAGACTTTCCGGCAGCGATGAGCCGATCATTCAACAATGCAATTACACTAGCGAATATGGGGCTAGCGCAGCTGGTTCCAGCAACGAGCTCTGCTTTTCCGTCAACGACAATCTCGACGTTCTCACCTTGGGCAGAAACATCGGGGAACGCCCGTCCGGAAGTGTTGAATTTACCAGAGTTGGTGGTTCCCAGAGCACTAAGGTAGCTCGATACCGCAGTGGTCTGGTATGAGGGGCGCGCGAAGAAGTTGGAGAAGCCTCCAGAGGAGAAAGTTGCTGAGGTTTCGGTTACACCAGTTGTAGCACCGACAGATGTCATGAAGGGGCATCCAGAGGGGAATGTGGGAACGAAAGTTGTGCAGCGAGCGGATTGCGAACCGGAAACACCGCCATCACCCGAAGCAAAGAGGATGGAAGTACCACGAGCACCAAGTTGCATGTACGCATTGCATAGCTGGCTGTAATTGACCATGAGACAAAGCTTCGGTAAAACAAATCATTGAGACTTACGTAGCAAGAGCGCGAGAGATAGTGTTCTCATTCTGCCCATACGAAGTGGTGAGGACCTGAGGGGGACTGGACTCGCCCAATAAAAAGTTGATGATGTCGAGGAAGCCTTCCAAAGCACCGTCCTTGAAGTTATTTCCAACAGAGATAAACGTGTTCGGCACGCCAGAAGCAACACCAACGGTGTATTGGGTGTCCAAGTTCGCTTCAACTCCGGCTTGACTGGGCGTCTGCGAGTTGGTGCCGCCGTCAAGGGTTTGAAGGGTGAATGCTGTCGTCGAAGAAAGGTCGGGGCGAAGAGATTTCAAGAAAGTCGTAAGATCTGCTTGGTTAGCAAACTGGCCAATAAATCCGGAGACTCCAAGAACGTTGGATGACTGTGTAGCCTTTGTCGTCGGAATACCATAGAGAGCTTGTAAGCAAGCAGGAGTGACCGTAGATCCACATGAAGCAGGTACGGCACGTCCAGAAACCTCGTTAGAAGACGTAGCGGGCTTCGGTGTAGAAACAACGGGCAGATTGATAAAGGGGTTATCGAAGCTGCATTACATTAGTTCAATAGGGCATACTCTGAGATAAAATTTATACAACGTACGTGATGGTGGGATGAACTAGGTCAACATGACCCTGGAGAGCAGCCGGGATGGAGTACGAGAGCGTGCGCACAAACTCCTTTCCAGTCTCTGAGTGAGAGAAGACAGCGAAGTCGGCATTGAGCAGAGTGTTAGCCTTGCTGGAAGGAATGGAAAACTGAAGCCAATCTCCCGCCGGAGAGATCGTCTGGGAAGTGATCCCATTAGATGAAAGCCACTCGTTGACCAAAGACACAGACTCGGGAGAGGGAGCAACGAATGCTTCAACCTAAAATAGCATCAGTATGTGGAAATTACGATTTTCATAACGCTATTACTCGCCTCTTCCTTGGTCAAGTGCTGTCCATAAAGCGCATTTCCAGGGGTGCTAACTTCGAACAGCGCCTTCTCAAGACCGGCCATGTCGCTCTGCGTGAGGGCGATACGAAGGTTCAGCATCTGATCAGCAGGAGCAGCGGCCGTCTTGACGAAGCCGTCGGGAATGCTGCTGCGCTGTTCATGCATAACCATGTTCTGGAAAACAGGGCTGGCAGAGGCGATAGCGACGAACGCCGCGAAAAACAAAGCCTTCGAGAACATGACTGGAGTAGAGAAACCGGGCGGGTTCTGTACACACAATAGTTCAAAGATTCTCACTTTTTAACCTCGAGAGTTCTATGGCAATGCCCATGGATTCCTGAATTGAACTCAGAACGACAGCAGAATTGCATGTGCTCAAATTGGGATGGTTAGTCGGAACATAATTCTGTCATGCGGCCCGCGTTATCTGTGTGCATTTTTTCTAAGTATAAATGTGTGGAGCATGCGTGTTGGAATGGTATTCGATGGTTGCCTACCTTCGGAACGAAACTCTTAGGTTATTTATATCGTCACACCCGTTCACAGAGATACTCACAACATAGGAACCACATGCCATCGAGGCCAGCGAAGAGCAACGCGTGTGAATAGAGTTCTGAATCCACATAGGGGTCGTGGTTATTTTTGTCTTTAGCTGTTCGTCGACAAAGTCATCGCGATAGAAGCATCCTGATAGGCTATGCAGATAGTGCAGTAGCCGGGGTGCGTTCATGACCTTGACAAGAACAGGTGGTCTTGATAATGCATGGCCTTGCGAGGAATACATCTATAAATGGCCAGCGATGAGCGAAATAGAATAGATGCGTAGAAGACTCACTGGCAAGTAGTCGAAGGTCGAAAGCTTCGATCGCTGGCGGCCTGATACTGCTCAAAGTATCTGTAAAGGCTACCTCCGGCCAAAATAATCACAGCACCATATGGAGAATAAGAGCCGTACCACCAGATTCTTGTAATAACAAGGTGAATTCTTACCTTCTGAACGGCAACAGTCTTGATAACGGCACAACGATAGCACGAGCTGACTGAGCCCATCGCCAGAGTAACTGATCCGTTCTGAATACTACAGAATTTCAGACTGTTTAGGAGCTTAGGACTGTACTGAGTGGTCCCAGTCATCTACAGTAGTAGCGTATCATGACAGAAAGATTGCGAGTAGGAAACCATAGTGAGGACCAGTGTGTCGAGATCTGAGTATCCACACTCAGAGATTTTGAAACTATTGCACTGAGATCTCCAAGCCGGCACATGATAAAACAGTTCGACATTTCAGGTGGTATCGCAAGAATAGAGGCTCCTGAAAGGCGAGTTTTATTGACAGTGGATATGGTGACGCATGGGACATGGGAAATGGGACCATTGGAAGCTCGAGGCTGCGGAAAGAGACCGGCGGGCACTGGTATTCGTGTCGCGAGTTTGTCTAGAAAAGGGTGGCTATAACTTGAGCAATTGGCATGAGATGATGTTCAAAGCGAAAGATGCTCAAAGCTTGTCTTGTAATCATGGTGAAGTCCAAGCGCTGAAGGAAGGTTCTGCCAGGCAAGTGGAAGAAAAGCTCGGAGTATAATTCTCACGCCTTTGTTACTCTTCGTTACTATTTGAGTTTGGGTCTGTGCACGTCCGGAACAGCCCGTCTCATTCTGAACCACTGCCATCGAATCATCTATATTCTTTCTTTCACGTCGACACCTGCAGCAAGAAGAGAAAAAGGGCGCCATCATTACTATGCTAAAGCCAGCATTCACAAAATCACATTGCCCCTTCTTCCATGGGAAACCCGAGACATCCTAACCTACACCAAGTTTCGCCGGTCTGGCGGTTTGCCATGACCACTGCCTCATATCTAAAGATTCGATACCCGAAAATCCTGAATATTATTTAGCTGACACTGTTGGAACATGCTCGCCTGCACGGTTCTCTATAAGCTGTCGACGCTCAAGAATTTCAAGTGCAAGATAAATCTATAAACTTTCGAAACCTCAGCATTGTCTATAGAAAGCACCTAGTTGCTTTATTCAAAGTCTGGGAAAAACACATTCTAGATCATTAAATGTCTCATTTCGTAGCACTCCGCCGTCCCCTGGACCGTCGTCATAAGCTCCTTAAACTTGCATTCGTCTTCTTCCCTCGGGCAGACCCATCACAGAACAGCCCCTTTTCCCTCTCCCATCCCTCTCTTTTCCCTGCGGAAAGACCTTACTCCGTCTCAACGCGGCCCCTCTCAGGGGATGCTCCTCCGTCAAGCGCCCCATGGCTCTCTCAACACCATTGATCCACTTCTGGATCCTCAGCTCCTTGGTCTCCCATTCATCTTCATCTGGGAGCGGAGCATCCCATGCAGTACGTTTGTACCACTTCATTTTTACCCCCTTCTCTTCTGGGTAGGTCGGAGGGGACCATGATATTTCTGGTGTCGCCTGTTTGCGTGCGGGCACCGTGACTCGAATTGGAGGCCTTTTGCGTGTAGGCGCCGCGGCTCTCGTCAAACGTCTGTAAGACCACTTTGTTACCGACGGACATAGCTCCCGTTCCTACTGAGTTTATGCCACTCCGAATCCGTGGCACTTTTTGACGCCGCGCTAATACTGTGGGACAGAGCGCGTTCCGCATCGCGGACGCGGGCGTATAAGCGAGGATTTGGGCATATGTACGATGGGCTGAGTTCATTGTTCTCGTTTATTTTTGGGTAGTATGATTTGTGTGTGTGTAGCACAGGGGAGGAGGTAGCTGTAACGCACAGTTATACTGTGGTTAGTAGGGAAGATGGTGATGTTTAGAAAAATCCGGGAGACTGTGGGGGTTATATACCTGCCTCTGTGTCTCAGGTCTCTGTGCTCGGAAGGAAAGCAGGAGCATTGTTTCGGAAATATTGGCATGACTAATAGGTATGGCAGCAAGCGGTCAACGGTGTAGCTGATTACCCTATCTGTATAACATGGGGTTCCTTACTCTTCGCGGTAATTGAAAATTACACAAAAGTTCCCCTATTCAAACCTAGATCAACTCATATGTATTGGGAGGCCAAACTTAAACTGCACATTTCCTTCCTTACTGCCTAGCCTTTTGTTTCTCATATTCTCCCTTCTGCTACTGCATCTTTGTTCTTACTACCTCTTTGTTACTACTACCATTTTTCTTGCTGCCTTCCCACATCATTTATAACCTCGTTCTGAATGTTCAGGAGAAATCATCGTCAAATGGCTACAAACCGAGATGTCGAGAGGACATGGGCTGGATACTTTTATTAGTAGCGACTTGGTCTTTGGGGTTTTAGGTAGTGCCTGTGGGGGACAGTAGGTTTTTTGAACGAGATCGTCTTCCGCGACCATGAGCAGCAGCAAGATTGGCGCATCGTATTTTGCCGCAGTTGAATATCGCCAATGGGTCGATGGCGTAGCTGGTTATCGCATCTGTCTAACATCTCCGTATTAGAGGGTTGGTCACAGAAGGTCCTCAGTTCGAACCTGGGTCGACTCAGTGTAGTGATGTTGTCTTCGCACAAATTGACAACAGATCAGTGAAGTCCTTTTTTTTTGCCCAATGCCGCTGACACTAAATTGCTTACATATAAATTTACAAGAGAACCCACGTTCAAGTGTCTACTGCGCGCCAGTCATTATCAAACACCGAAATGCAAGTCGATTCAGAAGACCACAGTCCGGGTAAATTCAACATAGGTAGTGATTTGAGCCCACTGGATTTACAATTTGGCCATGCACGACCCCCAACCGGGACTGGTGCTTCGGGAACACGGGCACCAACAAGGCTGAAAGCATCATATTTTCCAGAAATTGAACATTGTCATCGCATCTGTCTGACACCGTTAGTAAAATAATACGAAGTTATTACACAGAAGCTCCTCAGTTCGATCCTAGGTCGGCTCATATACTGGTCACGGATGTTATTTTTTTGGTCGATGTACACATGTGCAGTACAGTCAAAATTTTGCAGCAGTTAATATCTCCAATGGGTCGATGGCGTAGTTGGTTATCGCATCTGTCTAACATCGTCTTATGAAGATGTTGGGCACAGAAGGTCCTCAGTTCGAGCCTGGGTCGACTCATACTTGAGATTCCGAGCGGAAGCTTTTTTTGTCGATACATGCACGGTAAAATGCAGTCAGTTCAGGAGTCAGAACACTGATTTCGGAAGAGATTTGAACTTCGTAGTGATAATTATTTTGCCAACCCTATCGAATCATCGAGCCCTCAATCCAGCGTCGAAGAAGTTTGCTGCGTTAGCAACCAGAACCTTCACTTGATAAGAACCAAGGACGGACGCAATTTTCGAATTCCTCCACTCTACTCTACCAAAAATCTACGCAAGAAACTCTACTCAACAATTCTACTCATAAATCTGCTCATAAATCTACTCAACTCTACTCTAATGTCGCTCAGATCTATAGATATAGTGGAAATGTCGCATCTACAGGGGCAGTTAGGTGGTAGGATAGGGTAAGATAAGTCAATATAAGTCAATATCGAGGTAAGTAGTAGAAGGCGGCAAGAAGTGACTGATGGGAGTGAGCGAGCGGGGGATGATACGGCACAGGCAAGGAAATGGGAGCGAAGACAAAAGAAGAAAGCAAGCAAGCCAAAACTCGAACGCAAGACGATGCTCAAGCAAACGATAATGCCCGGTCGTCTACTTCTTCTCTTCCACCTTCTTCTCCTCCTGCTCCTCTACAGTCGGCATAATCCACGCCTCCTCAGTGACGAACTGCGTACGCGGGACGCCGAGCTCAAAGAGCGTGGACACGACCTTCGAGAAGTCGCGGAACCACAGATCCTGGTCGTCCGCGTACGCCTTGGCGTGCTTCTTGAAGGACTTGTCTTGCACGAGGACGTAGTCCGTCCTACCCACCACGCCCGTACGTCAGCTTGCTGAAAAGAAAAGGATAGGAAGGGAAGGGAGGGGAACGCACGGCAACATCATCAGACTCCTCGTCTTCTTGTCCTCGAGCTGCTTCGGCCCGCCCCACTTGCGCCAGACCCACTTCTCGTCGAAGAGGAGGCGGAAGAAGTCGTTCGTGACGGTGGTGGGGGAGAAGGTCCAGGGACCGTCGAAACCGGAGCTAAGGGAGGGGGGTGAGTGTGGGTTTTGGGGAGGAGGGGGAGAGGTAGGAGAGGAGACACACCGGTCACGATGACACCTCCCGAGCGCGTGCGCACCGGAGAGAGCGACGATCTCTTGGTCGTTGAAGCCCATGCGGTAGAAGATCTATAACCAGTGCGCAGTCAGCACGCCATACTCCAACACTATCGACTTCCATCACTCACATTCCTCAAATGATCCGCCCCCTGCGACGCATCCGGCAGCCGCCCATCGGGCGTCGCGTCCTTCTCAAACCCGTCAATGCGGCCGGGACGCCACGGGATCTTTGGGCCGGCCATCTCCTGCACGGCCGCGACGCCTGCGAGGGTCCACAGGTCGCCGTAGGAGATCCAGGGGAACTCCTGCTTGAGGGGCTCGAGCAGGCTGCGCGCGACGTTGAGCCCGGCGTTGGCGCCGTGCAGGGATTCGGGGGCGAAGCGCATGGTGGCGTAGTTGCTTTTGTGGGGGAAGGGTTAAGAAAAGAGGGGAAGGGGAAGGGAAGGGAGGACACACCTGCCGCCCGTGTTGGAGTCTTTGTCGTATGTTCCGGAGGAGTGCCACGCGAGGCGCAGGATGACGGGCCCGTACGAGCCATCGTCGTAGTCCCCGGCCTCGTCCATGATCTCCGCAACGCGGTTGTACACCTAGCGCGACATCCAATCAGCCTTGTCGTCGTCGTCGCAAGAAACACACGGCGTCTACGCACCTTGATGTAGTCCTCCTTGCTCGGCACAAAGTCTGCCTTCGCTTTCGCGCTCTGCACGCCCGACCTGAGCGCCGACGCGGCCTCCTTGCCAGAGTCGGTGTAGTAGTACCACCCTGCGCCGCCGACGATGGCACCAGCCAGCGCAGCGTACAAGGCAGCATTGCTCTTCTTAGGGGCGGGCGTCTCCGTGGAGAAGCGGCGGAACCCCGCGCGCCAGTGCACAGTGTTGCCCGTGCGCGGAGGGGCGGCGAGGGTAGCCTTGCGCAGGGGCGCGGCGGCGGAGCGTGCTGAGGCGCGGAGGAAGGACATGGAAATGGATGTGGGTGGATATCGTCGTGTAGCGGGACTAGCAGGAGGCTCTAGCCTCTAAGTAGTGAGACAAGCTTTGGAAAAGTCTGGAACGGGGGGCATTTCATGTGCTAAGCCGGCGCACGGCCAATCACGTTCGTTGGCTTTATCAGCCATGCGGGGTAGAGGGGATTCGTAACCCAGCAGTGATCGGATGTGGGACCAGATGCGAATGGGGAAGCGAGCACGGCGGGGACGCAATCCAGCGCGTCTCTGCTCGCTGCTCATCGACGATGAGGAGCATCTGCCGGTGGTAGACCGTGTCAATATCGCGCTGTCTTCTCTTTTTTCTCACTCAAACCCTGTTGTGCTATAAATATATAGAATCGCAGGCCAACGGAGGGTCACAATGACATATCACATGACCTCGAAGACATTGCTAACCGTCCACGGGACCTGCTTTCTCAGCCTCCTCCTCTTCCGTCACCACCACGACGTGCGCGTCGGATGCGCGAGGTTAATTTTTTTTTCGCTGCTTCTTCCTGCTTAGCGTCTAGGCATTGCGCAGTCCGATGGTGCCGAGGATTTCGTGACTCGCGCGTGCAAGTTTCGCCGGTGATGAGGAAAGAAAACAATCGGTGGAGCTAGGAGACTGGATTCTGGAGCGTCGATGAAGAGTGACTCAGTACCGCACTGACCGCTCAGGATCAAAGATACACCCCCATTCCTCTATATTTACTAGATATTATCTACGGCGGCGATGTTTACCAGGACAAACAGGAAGGTTAGTACTTAAACTCGAGAGCTCGAGTCCGGCCGATGCGCTTCGAATTCGAACTCGAACTTCATTTTCTTCTACAACTCAGATATTGTGGTGCACTTTTATCGGATTGAAACTTTTGAAGTCCCTGTATCGCTCTCTTCTGCGCATCCGCCTGGCGTCAAGTTCGAGAGAATTCCTGGTTGACTCCAATCTTCGATACCCTCCTGCTCTCATATCATCTGCCCACTTACTCTGAGAAGTAAAACTATATAATATCGTCGATGGCGTCACTTGAATATCTTCGTCCACTCCAATTCGATCTCCCTGGCTCTGCTCTGCCTCTGCCATCCCAATTCGGCAACAAAGCAAGATTCATGATGAAACCATTTACCTCGCATCCAATTGTTGGGCCTTGAATGAGCACGTCCGAGTTGAATTAACATCTACCACTTCGATGTTAAAGTGGAATTTTCCATTCACCTCACCAGTGATCTAATTGCAGCCTTTGAAATTCGGGGCAGTCTTCCACCGCTAGAGACTTCTTCCCAATCAGCGAGCTCAAAACTTTCCACCTCAACAGCACATCGCGAGTCCTGAAGCTGAAGGCCTGACTCCTTGATCCATCCGATTCCTGGGCGGCCGGGCCTTCTACACACCGAAATACTTACTTTCGAACAACCTACATATCCTTGTGTATCGGATGCACTATGTTGGCAATGGCTAGCCATCATCACTGTCTATAGGACGAATGCTAAAAAACGGTGTTTCATTAACTCGATGCGTCGAGTCGACCCAGATTCGAACTGAGCATTTTCTGTGTGACCATGTGCCGCTAGCCAGATGCGATAATCAACTACGTTATCGACCCCTAAAATACTAAGATATCGACCTAATATCGCCGAACACTTCTCGATGCCTTCGGGGGTGCCTAGCGGGGTGAGCTTCAAAAAGGGCTACGAGCATGAGGTACAAAAAATATCTTCATACTATCACCCATTGAGTTCGACCCAGGATCGAACTGAGGACCTTCTGTGCTCAACATTATGCCCGACTCGAGATCCATATTAGACAGATGCGATAACCAACTACGCCATCGACCCGTGCGCACTACGTGGCTTCAGGACACCCCGACGATATTCGTAGCTAGGATTTTGGCTGGGATGAGCTTCAAAAAAATATGCTGTGGCTGCACTGCTGAGTAACAGGAGATGGTCCGAAAAATACATCTCAAGCACTCCAACATCACGGTGTGATTGTGTCCATCTAGACTCGAAGCAATGATTATCTGTGTACGTAACACGGACGCTTTCATCCTAGGCGAATGCTATAACTAGCTACACCATCGACCCATTCGTTGGGCAAAGAGGATTCCAATATTCAAATCGTCGATGCTGTAAATAAGTTCTTCCGCGTGTGGAGTGTTCTTACTAAACATTAAAAGCATTTAAATCATTCCTCTACTTTTACTTGATGAACCAATCTCATATCTGTCTTCGTTATGTGCTTGCGTAGAATTCACACCGAGGCTTAAATACCTCATTCGGCCTCTACAAAATTTCTAACTAAAGAGTTTAAATACTCTGGCAGAGGTATCAGTAACTTCTCATTTTTTCTGGAGATGTCCCACACTTCTACAGTGCGAATTATGCAGCACTTCACAGCCTTCCATAGACACCCACAGAGCTCAAATTCTGTATAAAATTTATTAGGAGTCGACCATCTAGGCACGAGTCGACCCAGGTTCGAACTGGGACCTTCTGTGTAATACATAAATATACCCATCGTTTCTGGTTCTATGTTAGACAGATGCGATAACCAGCTATGCCATCGACCAAGAGGACCCAACCCTTGAGTCGTAACTTTTGTATGTCATAAAGGTTATTAACCATGTTCGACGAGAGTGATTCGGGGGCTGCCAATTGAATCAGCGAGGGTTTTCATTCGTGCGAGAGGCGCTTCTATGAACCCTCTGAGCTCCGTTATCTCATCAGGGGAAGGCACGTACTTCGTTTTGAAATGGTCGGCAAATTTGTCCATCACATATGATCGAACAGAGCCAAGTTGATAAAAGAGTGAAAAGTGAATGCGTTCGATAAAGGTAATACTGAATGGAAATATTTCAGACACAGTAAAACGGATAGAAAGTAGATGCTTACTTGGGACGTTGTGTCTACTTATCGGTGAAAGCGTTAACGTGCGGTTGATAGAACCGAAGGCAACAAAAACGGTCACATCTACTGCCAAAGCCTTGACATTATCATATGTCATGTGTCCAGTACTGCAACATGATCACAGCGCTTGAATTTGGATCGCATCGTCAGGAGCCTTAGAAGCAATAGAACACAGCGTACAATGCCGTCTAGACAGCACCTGGCAAGAGAGCGTAAATAGATGTTATTCATCACAGAATAAACATATAAGCCTAAAACTCGGCTTGTACGCATTCCAAGTCTTCCAGGATAAGTATGTCACAGATACGATGTATCACAATAGTTATTGTAGGTGGCGTATTGAGGAGCAATGGATACTCCATTCAAGGAAAAACTAAACTCCGGGCAGGTGCTTGGACATACTCTATCCTGAACTCCCTGAATACTGTCAACTCTGCCTCAAAGTCTATGCACTGGTTCGCTGGAACACAGGGACGGTTGAGTGAAACGCGCCCACTTCGCAATGGGCCAAACTTGCCGTTCATTGCCGGCATGCCACAACGCGCTTGTATGATACACAAAAGTGCAGGATCGTAGAGGTCTGCGTGGTCGTATTCGAGCAGTTCGAGCTGCGGGCATATGTCCGGCGATGAGAGACAGTCCAGGAGGTTATTGTTGATACTGAAGCAGGGCATCGGGAGAGGGGTGCCTATGAGCTGGAGCGAGATTAGGAAGGGCGTGCATTGGAGACACTTGTTCAGATAGACCTCGCCGAACGAAAACCTCAGAGTGAGCCGCTTGACGATGAGTTTGAGTAGGGCCACGGGGCATCCATCGTGAATGGAAGGACCTTCCTGAAAGTATTCCACGTGCTGCAAAGAAGCGTACGAGGAATGAACGGGCGAGGGAATCGAAAATACCATCCTGCTCGGCATAATGTCCTCTTGATACCTGAGAAATAGCGGCGCAGTGGTCTATACAGCAAGATTCGAGAGGCGGCGTTTCAGTGCGCTAGGCGTACATCCAGCACTGCACCAGCCATGACCATGAGTGCGACATGTGCATCCTATACCCAAAGCTAAACGTGACAAGTACATTGCTAGAGCTAACGCCGGGATCAATCCGCACACGAGAAAGGATTGGGGGGAGATGGCTGTCCCGATACGTTGCTTGGAGATATGGAGGTGCCGGTCCCAGTATGTCTTGGCTCCAAGTCGAAAAGAACCAAAGCGCAGAGGCAGGTACTCAATAACCGCTATACAGAAGAGCGGACAAAGGGAAAGAATTTGACAGATCTAGGACGTCGTCGCCAGCTGGAGCTAGTTGGGAGTTGCAACAGGCAGCGCATAGCAGGAGACACGACATGGCCGTCGATCGCGTTCTCGTAGACAGACAGTACACGTCCATAGCTCGTCCAGGAAACGAGGCATGCGCATCCATCTCGATGACCAAACCTCGAGGGTTTCTGGGCTAGAAGATGGAGGGCAAGAACGGGAACGGGAACGAGAGCAAGAAGGCCAGGTCGTCTGCGCGCGGGAGCGGGATGGGGCATTGCTCAAGGCGAGGAAGGAGACATTGGTACATCTCGACAAACAGTTAAGGCAGTCCCATCGTTTAGCTTGGGATGTGGAGGCAGCAGCGGATATTCATTCATAACTCCCTTCCATGCGAGAGAAAGGGGTGTTAGAACGGCGGGAACGAGGGAGAGTAGGAACCTAGACAAAGAATCTTGCACGTCTAGGATGGCTGCTATAACATGACAAGCTCGAAGGTGGCCCATGAGCAGTTGGGAGCGCGCCGTCTGTACATTTCTTTGCTTCGTTGGGGAGATACGAACAGTCGCCTGGTGAACATACCTCGCCAGTGGGGAAACGAGCAGCTCGCAGTGGCCATGCCTCCTCGGTGGGGAAACCAGTTGCGTATGGTGAACGTGCCTCACCGGTGGGGAAATGAGCAGAGCGTACTAGATGTGCCTCGACAGTGGAGAAACGAGTAGCGTATGGTAAACGTGCTTCGGCGGCGGGGAAATGAGCAGCAAGTAAGAGACATTGGACTGCTTCGACGATGGAAGAAGGCAGGAGCGCAGTCGGAGTGGCCTGGAAACGGTTTGGGATGTCGTTGACGCAAATGGAAAAGGGCAGGGAACGGTCTAGGATGCTGGTGAACTATCTCGAGCTCAGCACATCATATATTCATCAAACTCATCCAGAGCACATGCATCCTCGAACCACAATTTCCCCAACATCCCCATCCAAGCCCCTATCTGCTGCACACTCGGCCTCCGATGCACTAGCAGCTGCAGGTTCATAAACATGCTCAGAATATACATCATCTATTCCCCAGGATGCGGCAGGACCGCAAACACCTCATCCGGGAGCGGGTCGTCACCCTCGGCCATGGCATTGGTCGGGTATATATGCCGATAGCCCGTAGAGTCGCGGAGATATTGTATTCCCGCGTGTGGATGGTAACTTTCATGTTCGGGGTCGGGCATGCCGTAGTGATTGCTAGCGATTTGGAATAGATGGTTGGAGACGTGGAGAAGCTGAAGAAGTGCAGCCGCGAGGGGTCGCGGGAGGTAGGGAGGAAGAGTGGGGAAGACGTATCGCAGGGCGCGGGGTGGTTTGGGTACCAGGGCGGTGAGGGTGACTGAAGGTGGAGGTCGCTTGGTCACGGTATTCGCGCTGCTGTCAGGTAGAATGCATGAAATTAGTGAGGGAATGGAGAATAGGTGAGTGTGGATGCATACAGGGGGATTTCCTATGGCAAGTGCACATCGGCATTTTGAGTAGCATGCACCCCCATCGCATCCACAGAAGCGAACACTGAACACCAGGTCCGGCACTATTCAGGAACTGGGTTCGGCGCCCGTGCTGGAACCAGGTCCGGCACCATCAAGACGAGCACCTCGCTATGAAAATCATGGGCATACCTTGGGAAGATGGGCTGACAGACTAGGAGAGAAAATAGTTCTCACCAGACAGCAAGATGGGACAATCAGAGTGCGAGAAGGGGTGAAGCAGGGAACCCCCGTTTAGCCCAAAGCAAGGGGCTCAAGGGCGAGAAAGGGGCGGAGAAGAATCGGGCACACAGAGGATGAAGAGGAGGAACGAAGGAAAGAGCCATGTGCCAGGTGATCTTGCTCGTCTAGAACGAACGATGAGACACCTTACCAGGCGAAAGTATTGCTCATTCGCTGGAATGAGGGTGACTAGACTGGAGATTGCACATCATGAGAATAACGTAACGTATCAGACCGCAGCAGGATTGCCACTCGGCCCCAGCTGGCGGAGATTACGTGGGCAACGTGGTACCGGCGCTTATGCTTGACATCGACACGTTACACCTGCGAGGCTGTACAACACAACGTTTGCCTCTTTCTTCCTGCGCCACCATCCCACTCGATATCTTGGAGAAACCATGCCGGCGTTCGCAAATGCAACCAGTTTTACTGTTGCTAACTCGTCTTTCACAGATGTTGCGGGTGATAGTACCATCCATAATAACACCTACATAAATCAGAACTTGGGCGACCTGAAAGAGAAGCTGAAGCCGGCGGCTCGGGAAGGCTACAAAGTAAGACAATGTATGGAGGGAACTCGGGAAAGTGTCTTCGCACAGGTCGACAACTGGCTACAGGATTTCCAGGGTGCGTTTCACCTCACTTCTGAATGAATCATGACTATTGGGCATACTTATTTCCTGTGCTAGATCCCACCACCCCAAATATCATGTGGATCAGTGGCAGTCCTGGTGCTGGCAAATCTGCAGTGGCATCCAGCTTGATTTCAAAACTGGATGGTGCTCAGAAACTGGGATCCTGGTTCTGTTTCAAAAGAGGTGATGCAAATCTCAGTAATCCTGCTGCATTTTGGAGAACCACTGCTTTTGACCTGGCAAATAACTTTTCCTGCTTGCAAGATGACATTGCCAAAGTTGCTGCTAGGTCTACATTTAGACCTGATGACATTGACCTGCATTTTACTAGCTTGGTGAAGGAGCCACTGGTTAAAAATGCAGCACTGCTGGCTCAGTCTCCACTTGTTATTGTCCTAGATGCTCTGGATGAATGTGGCTCAGAGGAATCACATTCCCA
The DNA here is from genome assembly GCA_036937055.1 of Nidula microcarpa. Taxonomy (NCBI): domain Eukaryota; kingdom Fungi; phylum Basidiomycota; class Agaricomycetes; order Agaricales; family Nidulariaceae; genus Nidula; species Nidula microcarpa. The sequence continues at coordinate 1,433 of JASFDD010000102.1, read as the reverse complement.
TCAACGTCTTATTCTACTCAACACACTCTCCAAGTGGTCTCAGCTTCCTAGATGGGCCAAACTTGTTATTACTAGCAGACCAGAGCGAGTTCCAAAGTCATTGAATGATCTAAGCCTGTGTTTTCATATTGCTCTGGAGACTGGGGATGCAGTGACTTCTGATACCAACAAAGACATTCAATTCTTCTTTGAGAAGAGCTTTGCTGAACTTGGTGGCTGGCATAGCTTGGAACCAACATCACTGGAAATTCTGCAGCTTACTGAGAAAGCTGCAGGGCTATTTATTTGGGCACAAACTGCAGTTTCATTCATGGTCCAAGAAGGGCCATATGATGAAGCTGAACCTGAAATCAAACTAAAACTTCTGCTTTCTGGGGGACTCTACAAAGGAAGTTACAACGTTGACTTATTATACCAGCAGATCTTGGATTTTGCTTTCCACACATGGAATGATAGTCAGCTTGAGCTACTGAGACTGACACTTGCAACTGTTATACTTGCAAAGTCACCATTACATTGCAATGATCTTATTGCTTTGCTAGGCAAATCAGCAGACAAGGCAGTCAAGAGGCAAATACATACAATTATAACCCGTCTATCTGCTGTGCTCTATATTGGGGAAGTGGATGACCGACTGTATATCAGACATTTGTCATTCTCTGAATATCTGACAAGAAGATGCAGTCTGATTCAATTCAAAATCAATCTAGAAGTGCATTTTCCTCTTATGGCATTGTCTTGCTTGGCTATCCTCAACCAAGAACTCAAGTTCAATATATGTGGCTTGGAGAGCTCTTTTATAAAGAACAAGGAGATAGAGAATTTGGAAACATGTGTCCAAAAATGTATTCCTGGGTATTTATCCTACTCAAGTCACTTCTGGAGCATACATGTGCTGGATACAATGCAAAAACACATTGACAAATCACAGATGTGGAATGAACTAAGGTATTTTTTCCAGCATCAGTTCTTGTACTGGTTAGAAGTGATAAGCCTTATTGGTGCTGTTCCAGAAGCATTGATAGGACTTCATTCATTGATTCCATGTGTGCCAGTAAGTCTGAAATATTACAGCTAATGAAAGTTGCTAAAACTCTTTAAATAGGAAAATACACATATGAAACTGGCAGACTTCATCAAAGATGCAACCCAATTTGTATCAAATTTTCACATTCCCATCAGCCAAAGTGCCCCACATATATACATTTCAGCCCTTCCATTCTCACCTAAGGAGTCCTTGATCAAACAACATTATGGTCCACAATTTCCCAACACATTATTGCTAAAGCAAGGAGAAGATGGTTATTGGCCAGCTGGGGTAAATGTGCTACTTGGTCACTCAAGTGCAGTCACCTGTGTTGCATTCTCACCTGATGGGAAGCAGGTGGTCTCAGGCTCATCTGACAAGACAATTTGCATCTGGGATGCTGCAA